>OMLP01013584.1:7859-25197 GCA_900302685.1 Spondyliosoma cantharus
TGTGTCGGGAAACACACACACACACACACACACACACACACACACACACACACACACTTCTGGTATTTATCTGTGGTTTCAGGTTACGCACGTCACACACTGACATCCGTGCAATTAATGCACTCATGTGTGCTCATGTCTGTTTCTCCATGCTTGGAAACATTAAAAATTCATGTGTGCGTTTGCATATTTGTGTGTGTGTGTGTGTGTGTGTGGTGGTCTGACCTTGGTATCAGCCTGACCCGTGAGTAAAGGCTTCTCCTCCGTGATGGCGATCTCCTGCATTTCTGTCGTCATGGTGTCGCCTCCTGTACAGGTAGAAGAGAGCGGAGCGTGAAGGTCTGCACCGTGACAACCGAACGCATCGCATTCCCACCGTCGCGTCACGAGCAGATGCTTGTGTGCGCGTACACACCGAGTGATTAAATACTGTATGTTGTTCCTTGTGGGACTCTGCTCGAGCTGTGGGACGTCACGAAAGTTAATTAGCAATTAGGGCCGGCGGAGACGAGCAGGAGAGGATTGAGGGGGCAGGAAAGGAAAGAGAGGTAGAAGAGAAGATCAGTGGACACATTTATACTGGAAAACACACGACAGATGTGTGAGACACGCATAGCGAGACGTTGACACTAAGCAAGGTGAAGGCGTGATAAAAGGCCAGGAAGATGAAGGTGGGCGAAACAGGGAAGAGACATGATTGTGACAACCACCCGAGGGGAGGACCAACTGTGACAAATAAAGAGGCAACAAAGACGACACCGTGTTGACACGGCACCTCATTTTTCGCGCACCGTTGCGCCCACAGGGTGCGTTACTGCGAGTGCACCGGAGGAGCTGAGGAATTAAATGCCGCGCCCTGAGGGCAGCAAGGTGGTGGTTCGGAGAGGTTGGAGGTAATTTAATTTGACCACATTGATCCCTTCACAGGTCGGAGGAATTCAAACTGGAGCCTGAACACCTGAAGACATACCGGTCCTTACATGTTAAAGTGCAGCCATGGCGGCCAAAGAGTGAGTCACGGAAAACTGTATTGTATATTTTTGTGTCCGTCATCACATTAATTATTATTATAATTATATCAGACACAAAACGAGCCGAAGGATTCAGGCTCAGTAAGAGTTTAACTAACTGTGCAGTAGGTAGCCATCATGGATCCATCCCCTTGTCCAGATCCGCGTCAGAAGTTAAATGGACTCTAATCTGGGCCGAGACCCAACCTACATCCAAGTTTCGTACATCCATTCAGTAGTTTTTGTTGAATCCTGCCGTCAAACAAACCAACCAACCAACCCACAGGCAAAAACATAAACTCGTGCTAAACTACTCGGTTAGGTTTAGGAAAAGATCACAGTTAGAAAAAGAACAAGAACCAAGTTGGGATAGATGGTTGGGTCGCTGCCAGAACCCTCACATGGGTGACCGGGCTTCTCTTCCCATATAGAGTGAAGCTAGTTTAGCTTTAGGAGTTCATTGTCAGATGAAACACACACGAACCTACAATCACACTGTAATACTTTGCAAACGAATTGAATCAAGTAACATGTGGTGGTCAAAACCGAAGCTCCTCAAACCGCTACCCTCGAGTAGGTAAAGAGAAAAGAGACTCAAATAACCAAACTTCATCAGATTTAGCTCCTTCTGGACGCACAAAAGGATCTTTCACAGATACACTAGAAATCTCTGTAAACAGACTTTAAAGAATCAACACTTTCAGGGTAACACAGAAAAACACTGTCATTCAAAAACAAGAACAATGCACTCGGCCAGATGCTCCGACACTTTCTGAGCTACCAGGAATAATGGAATCATTTGCTGCTGTATCTCTTCAGATAACAAGTTCATGTCATCCGACGTGAAGCAACTAGATCATGGAGGCATGTGTGATGTGTTTACTCCGCCACTTCTGCATCGACTTGAGGTGTCAAAAGTGTTATTGTGTAAAATCTCCCAAACTGAGAACCCCGATCGTCGCACAGCGGCTTCCTCGAGCCGAGAGGGAATATTAAATCGAAGCGAGCAGCGAGCACAGGTTGTCACCGCTTCCAGCTGACAGCCCGATCTGACATTTAGAGAGGAAATACGGGACCGACTGACATCACGAGTGTGTGTGTGTGTGTGTGTGTGCGCACAACTCATGCTCCCGTAAACCGATGACTGTATTCTCTCTGCGGATTTGGCATCGCGGGATTACATCAGAGGGGGTGAACGGAGAGAGTCGGTGCGCGTGTGTGTGTGTGTGTGTGTGTGTGTGTGTGTGTGTGTGTGCACTCATCAGAAAATGAACTGCCGCCCCAGGGGGCCCGTGTCTCTCTGGGTCCCAAACGGAAATGATTAGTCACCACAGCAACCCCCACCCCCTCTGACACACACACGGACACAGACTGCTTCCATTGTTCGCCATCCATCTTCCCTGCCCTCCCTCTGTGTTGTACCGTCCATCATCTTATCCGTCTTCTTTCTGACTTCGGGGTTCAGCTCTCAGTGAAGACAGCAGGTGCGTGTCACCTTGTTTGCGCTGGATGTCGGACTCCCCTCCCCCGCCGCCAAGCGCTGAACCGACCGAAAAGGAAGTAGCTCGGGCCACAAACGAAAAGAAACAAAATTAATCATCTAATGGCGGAAATCCTGCAGACAGATTGCACCCGAAATGTAATCAAGTGATCTTCGGGGCCGACGGACATCAAGCCAAATCCATTGTAGTGCAGAAACTAACTATTTTATTATCAGTTCATCCATTAAATGGATCACGGCAGGCATGGAAGTCTTTACTTGATCACAGAATCATGTCCGTCCGACGCAAGGATTTTAGAATGTCGCGCTTTTAGAAATTAAGACATTTCGATTTTTATTTCCGACCTAACAGTCCAAAACGTCAAGCTATTGATTTGATGACGATATGATCAAAGAAAAAGCAGCAGTTTATCACATTTAAGAAGCTGGAGTGTGAAAATCTTTGGCCGTTTTGCCTGAAACCAGAACGACTCGATGATCTGATTCGCGGCGGACGAATTCGCTGTCAACTGACGAATTGATCGAATGAGCAAAAGGTCGCGTCACTCGTCGACTGAGAAGGAGAGAGAGAGAGAGAACCAGGAATCGGATCGGCATGGCATCTGTTAACCTCTGTTTGTCGGATTGTCGTAAACAATTGTCTGCCAACACTGAGCGCCTCATGAAATCAATACACCAAACACTGACGGGCGAAGAATAATTCTGTGGCTCGATACGGAGGAAACACAAGAGGCCACGGCAGCTGTTTACAGGGATAGGGAGTCTTCGCCTACAGAGCCTCTTCAGGAATGTGCTATAAATAGCCCCGAGAGAGCGTGTGACACCGAATCACTACTTCTGTTACAGTTACAAAGCATTCGGGGAATAAATGCAGGAGGATAAATGATGCATTTCGATCCGTCGACCTAATTTTCCTTCATTTTCAGGGGAATCAATAATGACAATTATCCTGAATTGGAGCTGTAAAAACCTCTGAAATGCGACAGGATCTTTGATAACTACTTTGCTCAAAGGCAACGAAAATGAGACAAATATAAAAATCTTTTGGGTCTGTTGTCTCCTCCTCGCCGCCTCCCCTCCCCCGTCTCCTCCATGACCAGCAGGCTTATCGAGGCCTGTTTCTGGACCGTAGCTTTGCCAAGGACTTTGGTGGCTCCGCTGCGGTTAACATGCCTTCAGGATCCAGCGCATTCAAACATGCACCAATGCAAAATGTGCATGCAAGCGCTCGCGCCGGACAACCCCGCTCATGCAAACCCGACTATCAATGAAGTGACATGCGTTTTCACCTCAGGCGTTATTAAATCAGGGGTGATGAACTAGAAAACTTTATGCTCACACATTTATTCAGAGTTTCAGCGTCAGAGCTTGACATTTTGGAGGCAGAAAAGGTGAAACTCGTGGTTAGACGGTGAAAAATGTCGGTTGCATTTTGCAGCATTTGACGACAGAAAACAGAGAGTAACTGTGAAATACCACAACAACAGTATCGGATTATCCAGAGCTGGTTTTGATTTGTGTATCTTGCTCGAAGACACTTTGTCAACAGACCCGTCAGCTGATGACATGTGACCTCTCCTGTTGACCGTCACTCCCTCCTTGACAATGCAGACCGTTGAGCCCCTCCCCCGCTATTTTTACAGGTCTGACATGTCCTGACTTGACTCTAGAATAACTGTGTTTATATGCTCCTCTGTGTATATTAATAGTTATCTGGTATTACTCCATGAGGATGTTTGGGAAGGTTCAGCTGCAACAGGATCTCTGGAGTGTTTCTGTTTGTAACATGAGATCCACCGGGGAATCTCCACAACCAAATTCTTCTCTATAAAGCTTTATTTAGCTTAGTAAGATCACTTGATATAAATACAGGAAGTCACATATCATTCAGTATAAAATGGGGCTCTAACTGATGATTACTTTGCTTCTAGTCTAGCATTATTAGCATTGTTTTGGCTAAGATATTTAACTTACAATCATTTTAAAAAAGAGAAAAATAACAAATCCTCACATTCAAGTATCTGAAACCAGTGAATATTAAGCAATATTGCTCAATAATGATCTTATTTGATAGGGATTATCAAATTATTAAGCTATTAAGCTAAGAACTTGGAGTCTTTAGTTTAAAACTCAAATTAGTGCCGTTTTCGGTCCACACGCAGCTGCTAGCTTGTTTACATTCCTTTCAGTGGCTAGCTCTGAGTTTATTGTTGTTTCCCCCAAGAGATTTGTGACTTTAAAAACACTATCATGCAGTTAGCAGAAGGGGAGAAGGATGCCAAAGGAACAATCTGGCTATTCAGTGGCTTAAGGCTCCACAATGTTTGCTAGGTAGCTGCTAATTTTGTCTGTCCGCGGTTTAGCTCCTAGCAAGTAGCATACAGTTGATTTATTGGAACTTTTTCACCAAAAGCAGCTACCTGCTATTGGAAACAATGCTGGTGAACTGGTAAGAGCGAATAAAAACAGAAAAGCTGAAGGATGTAAAACCAAAAAAAAAATGCTTAAAGCAGCTAAAATGCTGAGCGGAACTGCAAAGTTGTGTGATGGCCGTCTGTAGGTTTATCTTTTACATAACAAGTAATTTCTTCATTGTTAAAACAAAAACAAAAAATATTAATTAGAGCAGCTTCGGTGATTTCTTGATAAAGTTGTTGCCAACAAATCAATCGATTCACTATTCGATTGTGCGTTATTATAGGATGTTTACAGAGCATTATTACATTCAGATGTTGCCACCATGTGATGAGATGTTTCAAAGAGTTAAAAGCTAAAAAGTCGACCTTGAGTTTTATAAGTAGATGGGTGTTTCCCACACGTATAGTTTACTTGGGTGGGCCCACCAGGAATTCTAACCTTGTTTTGATTTTTGATTATTATTCATTTTTGAATCCATCCTTGAGAATGACGCCATCTGCTGTTATAACAACATAATCGCGTCTGACAGAAATCTTAAAACACGAGGTGTGTTTTTGGGCGCCTTTACAAAACGTGCTGCTCTGGGAGAACACTGTAGAGTTTGAATTATTGTAATGAATATGGAACATTTTATAATATGCTGGCACTCTCGTTATCTAAATCAACTCTATGGACTTCATCAATGCCCTGTGGGAGCCCTGTATGAGACATTATTTAGTATTGTAGACTGAATATGGGTGAAATATCACAAAGTGGCCAAAGATGTGTGCTGTTAAATCCTGTAGACAATGTGGTAGAAAAGTACAGTCACATGACCAAAATCCTGCATTAAGCAGCACTGATATGGGTCTCACATAACTCACCCATTACACTTAATCTGCTGTCTCCGTTATGTACACATACAGTACCCCCTCTCTCCTCCACATGCACAGCTTTTTGATGCTGTAACGTTTTTTTTTTAATCGGCCTAACTCCCTCCATCATCCATCTTTGTCCATCTCCGCCTCTGCCTCTCTTCCGAGCCAGTGTGCTTTTGAGCGTGTAATAACTGCTAAACTGCACAGGAGGCACCGTCTGTCACCGTTGGAAAGAGAAGCGCAGAGATGGAGAGGAGAAAAAGACAGATTTGCATGGAGAGCAAGAAGGGAGGGAGGCTGAGGAGAACGTGTTCCCCTCGCTGAGAAACGGAAAGAAATTAATTGCGTCTGATTTGAATCTACTCTGCTCTCCGCGTTTCAGCTGTCGGACAACAGTTGTTCGGTTCATCTGTTGCGCCGAACAGGTTCAGTGTCTCAGATACCAGGCTGCGTCGGAGAATCACTCCAGCTAAATTAATCCAAGCTTGTGTTATGCTCATTCGTATTCATGCACAGCACTGGCGTTTCACTCGTCCACTGTTATCAGGCGGTCTCATTCCAACATGTCACAATCTGTTTTCGTCAATCCTTCCCGTCATTCCTCCCCCCCAACCCCCTTTTTTTTTTCTTTCCTCCTCATCCTCCTCTCTCTTGCTCTTGTCACGCTGACTCCATCTCTTCATCCTTTGATGCGCCGCAGCATCACCACCCAGCAGCTCTGGGTTTCTGGCTGCCAACAGCCGCTCTCAACTCTCCGCAAGCTGATTTGAGCGACGTAAGACTGAGCTGCAAGGTCTGGTGATGTTTTCGATGAAAAAGCCAGAGCAGGATAGGCTGCTGCATGATGACGATGCTCTAATGTTTGACTCAAGCTTATAATTTCATGCTGCTAAAGAGAGAAAGTTGAGGTTGTGAATTATAAAAAGGCGAGAGTGTTGTTTACTATTCACTGCACCCGACAACAGTAGACTGATGAAGCCAAACTTCATCCTTAAAGACGTGCACTCTTCTGCGGCATACTTGATGAAGGGTTTATAAAATGGAGTTTTGGTGTTGAATAATGTATTAATGCTTCATAGATCTGTCAGAGATCACTCATGAGGATTTAGCAAAACGTTTATACATTTTATAAGTTATGCCTGACAAAAGCTGTACAGAAAAAGGGCGTTCTCGGCGGAACTGGTATATAACCCGATAAATCCCGAAATCCGGACAAGAACACTAGAATTTGTTTCCATAATCCGTTCTTCCAGGATCCATTCTAGATCATTGGAACCTCAGTGAACCAGCCGGCGTCTCTACAAGTTTTGAGTGGATTTTGTTGTAATCAAGGATGCCTGAGTTGATCAAAGTGGCAAAAAAAAAGTGAGTTCTAGGCGGAAATACAGTACATCACAAAAACAAACATGAGTATTTTCTCGGCCAAGAACGATCTTAAACAGCCCTACGAACTCATCTGAGTATTTTGTGAAGTTCAGCTTGCTTTTGGCGACTGACTGAATCATGTTGAGATCCTTCCACACTGCAAACCTGAACTCCACGCTTGACTAAAATGGTACAAGATACAAACCCTGATATATACTCGCTGTCGACTCTCCCTGCATGATACCGAAGATACCACTTGGAGCTCAACATTCGATATCATATGTTTGACCTACAGTAGATGAACCTACTGCAGCACAAGAGTACAAGATAGAAGATTGGATCCATACTGCCAACCCCGAGTGCCGACTTCCATGACTTTACCTCCAGTGATCAGAGGGGAGGGTTGGCGAGAAAACTGAAGCCAAGATCTTTCTGAACAAACTGAATCAAGGCGGAGTAGCGGTAACTGTTACAAAGAGGCAAAGTAGCACCTTCTCTGCTGTTACATCTCGATCGTGTTGCAGGAACAAAAATAGGTGTTCGGTGTCTTGCAACAGTAAAAGAAGCTTCCAGCGAGGCCAGACAAGTCAGCCAACAGCAGTGCATTTGTCTCTATGACACAGTTCGCTGCCGCGAGAGGAAGAAGCACCGTCTTTTTACTTCTGCCAGCAATGTTTGAGTTATCAGAGCTTGTATTCCTGCCATCGCAAAGTGGCATTTGTTACTATTTTTGCCTCGCACATGGGAGAAAAACAGCTCCCACAGACTGGAAAATTGCAGGAGAGACCTCATACAGATATAAAAGGGGCTTCAACTTGAAATTGCACCTGGGTTCTTTCTTTAATCAACCTCGAGATTGTCGTTGGCGGAGCTGAAATAAGAAGCGGCCTGTCAAACGGGAAAACTTTCTCTCTCTCCGTCGCCATCTGCCCTCCTCCTCTTTATTTTAATCTCTTTCTCACAGCTCCGCACTCGTCGCCGTCTCTCTCCATCCATCTTTTGTCACGCTGCTGACTTTCATTCTCTCTCTCTCTCTCCGTTTCTGCTAGTCATCGCTCCTCATTCTGTCTCACTGCAGGTCTTTGTCTCATTTCTGCCATCGTCCTTTTCTGCCTCTCCCTCTTTCTTTTTCCCTCCACCCAACAAGCAAAGTGAAAAGGGGAAAATGGGCAAACAGTTCTGCTGGCAGACTTCTTTCATTTGCTCTCTCTCTTTCTGCTGCCAACCAGTATTAGCAGCTCGGAAACAAAGAGGCGCGCTCAGACACTGAGATACACACACCCAGACACATAAACAGCGCGCTAAAGTAGGGCACTGAGCATTAAGGTCACCTATATCGAGAATGTAGGGCTGAAGGCTGAAAGGTTAAACTGGTGGCATTCAGGGGACAAATGAGCGGTTGTGTCAATGTGTGAAGGCGTTGGTGTTGAGGTGTTTACGGCTTGATGACATCAGAGGGAAAACAGAGCAACGTATTTAATGTTTGACCTCATCGACACGTTTCAAACTAGTTGGGACAGAAGCAACGAAAGACTGGGACAGTTGCTGCTGTAAAGACCTGTTAAGATCATTCCGCAGGTTCACTGCCAACAAGTGATAGTGTCGTGATTGGGTATGAAAGAGGCCTCCTCGATGGACTGATTGCAGAAAGGATATCACTACATGGGCTCTGGAACATTTAGTTAAAAACACAATTTGTTTGCAGACGACTGCATACTGTTTTTATTGATGTTCTACACAAACTTTTTGAATCAAGATTGCAATTAAAAAAGTAAGTAAAAGAACATTCTCACCAGGACTGGTGTTATTTGAAAGTTTTCGACAGATTTTTCCAAATGATACTTCAGTTTCAAAATCCTCGTTTAATTATTTGATATTGATTGAGAACAGTTTCGGTTTTGGCCTCCTGGGGGCAGCACAACAGGCTTTGGACACATTTATTCCATGTCATGTCACACTGGTAAATACAAGGGAAAAAAACAAGGGAAAATACAGGTTCTCAGGCAAAACCATAGTCAAATGAACTATGAAAAATGTATTAAAAAAAATCTATAACTCAAGGCCAATACTGCCCATCACTATCAGATACCAGCTCCAGCTATAACAGCATCAGTATGACGGATGTAGTAGCACATATTTACTATTCCAGCAGACACTGATGAATCCAAGTCCAATATTTACTCTCCTTTTAGCTCCGTTTTGGTCTCCACCCCCCAAAAAAAGAATATTTGCATTTTTAGCATCTAAATGCTGCACTATGCTCACCAACTATTCACCAACTTTTTCTGTCTGTTGTTTGGCGCTGGTAGTAGTAGCAGTGCTGCCGTCTACAGCTGGTTTATTACTGGGTATAGACGTTTTTTTTTGTTTTTTTTCACTTTTCTGTCAGATTGCCAATGAAATAGACTAATTCAAAAATGTGCTACTTTGGTTCTGATGCAACATCCTGTCACAAAATGTTGCTCATTGATTTGATTTTTTTCTGAAAAATGAATATTGGTCCCAAATATTGGAACCAGTGTTATCAACCCTGAAAAACACATCAGTTGTCCCCTTTGTATTACAGCTTAAAGGCTAAAAAACAGCTGCATGCTGTAGCTTGGAACAAGGTTGATCAAAGCAATACTAAGAATCTGAGCAAGTTTTCGAAACTTGCTGCAGTCCTCACATTTCGCCCCAAAAAAGTGATGAGATTCAATACTCGGCCCAGATGATACCCAGTAGTCTTTTGCATTTCCAAACAACAGTCACTGGAGATTTCCTGTTTTCAGTATGCAATCGCTTCCATCACACAAATTTATCACCCTGCTGACACACATACGCACACATTCATACACAGAGCAGGGAGACCCAGGTGTGGAGGACATAAACACTCTCAAGACCGAATCTGTTCTCTGTCCTGAAGCAAATCGTGTTAGTCTGCAGAGCTTCACCGCTATGACACCTGGGTACCCCAATGTCAGCTTTATATGCATAGCACAGTGACGTGAGGTCTGCAATCACGCTTTCTGCTGAGGCCGTCTTTCTTTTTCTACAATTCAGCACTGTGACACTGGATGGTATGCACATGGAAATGGACGGAAAGTCTGGCTTTTTACTGAAAGCAAATTGGACTTGCATATTGCCGCTTTAAAGGAGTTATTCATTTGCTCGAGTGGTTGGTGGTAAATTCAATTTGGGGTTTGAAACGTCAACAAGAATCGGACCTCACATCAACAACTACTGAAGTGCGGTCAGTCAGAGCGTCAGGGTTTTTTTTGGTTTGGGAATCTGTTGCCATGTCTGCTGGACAAAACAGTCAGAGAGCAGAAAAAGAGAGAGAGAAAAATGAGCGACAAACGTCTGGTGAGAAAGGAGACACAACAGCAGCCACCATGGAGACCCAGAGAGAGGCCAAAGCTCCCCTTGTCTCGTCTCTGAGCCAAAGCCTTTGCTCGCTCGCCCCCCCCTTCAAATCTCCCGGGCTGCTTCCCACGGCGTTGGATGGGCATACGTGGATCACCTTGGCTCTCCCCGAGAGACACAAACAAATGAAAGAGCGGCTTAGGAAAAAGCCTGTTTTCTCTCCCGGTCTCTCGGCAGATCACTTTGGCCTCTTGTCTCCTCAAATCCTCCGTCGTTCATCACTCGGCGGCTCGGTTCTCCTTTTCATTTTCCGAGCCGCCTATTATTCCCTCCGTCATGATATCACCTCCACTCAGACATCCAGTCTCTGCGCGTCTTGAAAAGCGAGAGCTCTCTTTGATAAAAAGGTTGTTTGTTGAAAGAGCAGATGACCCATCGCATCCTCGGAAGATTGTTGTGAAAGGAGAGATCGTAGATTGCGAGTCTGTCGTTAATAGTTATAAGGCGATCAAAAGAATATAGATTACCTGAAGTTTAAGTTTCAAGATTAACTCACTTTGGTAAAAAGAATACGAGTTTTATTCATTCACAACTAAAGTTGACATGTTGTCTTCGAGCAACGTCGGCCCTCAAATGTCAAATGATCATAACCCATAGGCTTGAAGCTCAGACACTGTTTATTCAGATGTCCCAAAATGATTTTATCCTCTTTTGAAAAAAGAAAAATTGCACAGAAAATGAAGACTATTCAAACTTCTGTTCAAATTTCCAGTTGTTTCATGTAAATCCAGTCTTCTATCTTTGAGTTCTGGACTTGCTCAGACAAAAAAAAAAGCAATCTACAGACATCACTTTAGATTTGACTGGATCCCGTAAACTGGGAACTTGTGCAGGGCACTTACTTTTAAATATTTTCTGAATGTTGTAAGGACAGAAAAAAGCTATTCTAAACAAAAAAAAAACTCAAACTAAATGTTGCATTCCACCTCACCCCTTCCACCGCTGTTGTACGAAACATCTGCTCCCTCAAGTGGTTGCCAGTTTCTCGCACTACGTAACGTTGCCAATGCTAGCTAGCTAACGTTATGCAGTAAATAAGCTAAGCGCATACTGTAGAACTCACTGTAGTCATTTTTTTCCACACATTAGCAACTCCCAAGACTCTTGATGCTGACAAACAAATACACGATGATGACGTTTTGCTATTGGCTCACAAACCTTGTTTAGAAGCTGGAACCAACCGTCCGACACAGATATTAACAGAATAATCATTTTTAAAAGATAATCTGTCTACATAAAAACGTTATCAATATGACTTTTGAAGTGGTTAAAATTTGCTTTATTTCTTACTTGATGTCTTGGTGACTATGTGCAGCACAAACATGGACTTCCAGGAAGTCCAATCCGCAGAACAGAAGAACGAATGTGATTCTTGTTCGCTCCGTTTATCTATGAAATTCAGATTCTCTCTCCTCCAGCGCAAAACGGCCCTCACAGTCGAGAAAAGGCTTTTAGTCTGCTCGCTCAATGGCTTTGAGAGCACATCAGAGTGAAGCGCGGGGCCAAACCAGTAATTGCCTCGACTAATTATGTAAAATTTACAGAAGACAGCGGTTCAGTTGTTTCGGGTCAGATCTGTTGGAGTGTATTCAGCTGCATGAAAAACACCGACCTGAACGCGACTCAGACGGCGGAATCGATTGTTTCGATTCAGCTTGCAGACCAACAGCCGAGCACATGATCACAGATGATGCACAGAGATCCATGCAGTCACACACACACACACACACACACACACACACACACACTGACGCTAATTGACCTTCAAGCGAGGGAACATTGACATGCCGGAGCCATTGGCTAAAAGCTTATAGAGATAAATGGCTCGGTGATGGGGACTGGACGGTTGCTGCAGCTGAACATTAAACAGCTTCTCTCGAGGCTGCAACTCCCAAAACATGCAGTTTTATTAGAACGTAGCACCTGCATATAATGTCAGAATTAAATCAAATGTTGCTTATTTTGTCCCACTAATAGTCAGATAACCGTAAAAGTAATACGTTTATGTAACAATACATGACCCAAAATATGTGGACAGCCAAACATTATACTCCTACGTGATTGCCGAACATCTCATTCCATAAACCACGGGCGCTAATACGCTGCTGCAGCAATCTTCTTTAGGTTTTATAACCTAGCTGCAGGGATTTGCCCCCATTCAGCCACAAGAGCACCAGCGAGAGCAGGCTGCCATGTCCTGCGATAAGGCCTGACTCACAGCCGGTGTTCCAGTTCAATCCGAAGGTGTTAGGATGTGGATGTGACCGAGGCCCTTTGCAGACCAGGCAGGTCATTCAACAACAAACCAAGAAACCTAGAAAAGAAGGGAAAGGCTTGTTGCGTCACTGAATCTTGCTTTGGTGCCAGGCTGTGGTGTCGGCTGTGTTGAAGTCTATGGGGGACGCACTAAAACCCAACATGACGAAACAGAAAATGACGAGGCCACACTTCAGAGAGCAGGTTAACAACTCCATGCATCTCCCATAGACTTCAATACAAGCAGCACAGTCTGGCACCAAAGCAAGATTCAGTGACTAAGTGACCCTTCCTTCTATTTTGGGTCACTTGTACCAACTGGTAAAACCATTTCTTTATGGACCTGGCTTAGTGCATGTCAGAACAGGAAAGGGCCTTCCCAAACTCCTAAGAGCAAAAAAGTTGGAAGAACATTAAAGTTCAACAGACAATGGACTTTTGAAGGTGATATAATAAGATAGTTTGGTGCAGGAGACAGGCTCTGGTTCAGGCTCAGCTCCACCTCTAGGTCCAGTCTCAACCTCAAGTCCTAACCATTAGGTCCAGAGAGGAGGAACTGGAGCACCCATGTGGCTCGTCAGAGAGCACTACTTGAACTAATTGTACCATGTCACCGCCACAAATTTTATTAGAAATTGAATAACTGAACATCTCAGGCAAGTTATAAATGCCAAATAAATAATGGAATCACCGCCTCACGGTTGAATGCCTCCACGCACCAGTCAAGCTGCCGTTCCTGAGCTGTAACTCACCCTTTTTCACAGAACACAACCTCTGACCTTTTTCTAAATCAATTGTCATAACTTCATCTTGTGACATCGGAGCGACCTCAACCTTTGGCCACTAAAATCTAAATCAGTTCAATCTCGAGTCATAGTGAACGTTTCCTTCAAGGCGTTCTCGAGATATTGTGTCAAGGGACAACTTGAAAGCATCATGCCTCTGGTCACGGCTGTCGCTGAACATCAAAATCAAATAAATAAATAAATACTTAAATAAATATATAAATCGATTATGTACATCACCTTGTGACTGGTGCAGGCTGTGCAGCCATCTGTCACTACCAGAGCCAAGATCTACCATTAAATATCGTTATATACTGCAGCGTTCGTCTTCATCTTCGTCTTCTTCGTCTTCGTCAGTTGGATCTGAGCCTGCGAGTTGCTCCAAGCATCTATACATTATCCCTATGAGTCACGACGATGATCCTACAGCATGTATGGTGTTGTTAAATGAACCGCACGAAGATGGCCGCCGCTCAGCCTCGCTGGTCCACCCCGAGATGTAACAGAGGTCCTCTGTTTACACTTCCTGTCCGGACCATCGGCGCCGACTGTCCTGCTTCATGCAAAACACTTACGGGACTAAATTTAGTCAAACGGTCTCCGCTATGAACAGCTAATGAGGGGATTACCGTGTGGGTGGGCGATTACGCAGATAAATTAAATAGGTAAAGATGAATAATAGATCAGATGTCTCGAGTCAAAGCTAAACGGACATTAAGTATCTGCTCCTCCCTGTTACTGCGTCTGATTGTGAGCTCACAGCCGATAATAATGAAGCCAGCGTGGAGCGAGACGATGGGAGCTATTATTACAGCGGGCGCCTAATTGCTTTGATTACTGTATTCGCTAAACAGCTGATTGATAACTGTGAAAAATCAAGTAGAAATGAGTCGATGCCGCTCATCCCCCTGACTTCATCAAAGGCTAATTGGTTCCTCTGGATGTCAGTAAATACAGGGTGGCATTTCTGCTTACGCAAGGTTCGATACACGCGACCGACACAGGAAACATCATTAAAATGCAATGTGGCGTCAACAACTGAGCTCCATTCGTCCTGATTAGGTCTCAGATCAGATCAGTCATCGATTTAGTTCGTGTCTGATGATACTGCTGCTGAAAGTTTCCAAAATTTCAAGGCAGTTGGACAAAAAAGTTGAACAATTCACACATTTAAAAATAGTTTATATCCTCTAGCCTCTCAGCCAAGAAATTAAATCCAACTGAGCCACCGTCATCCTTTAATGCTCTTCTTTAAATATTACTTTTATCAGAGAGCTTGTCCAGATCTTTCCTCGACTCCGTTTTAGAAACCTGAGCTGAGCTTTTCCATTCGTGTTATTGTCGGTGTTCTAAAAAATATGACCTAAAATCTTAAATCTCTACGTTTATGGCAATGATTTTTGTCATGAGAAACATCTGTGAGACATCAGTACATCTTCTTTCCTTATACGTTTATCACTATTAGAGGCTGCAACTAATTTGATTATTGAACAGATTAGTCTCTCGTTGAATAGTCATCAAGGATTTCCCAGAACTGCTCACATTAAAAAACATCTTGCTGAAGCTGAAAGCAGATAACGCTCCCGGGAGAGCGCAAACAGAAACAGCTGACTCCTGTGTTGAACTCTGATTAGGGATGTTAATGATTAATTGCTGTTAAGAATTTAACTGATTAAAAAAAAAAAAGTCTTCATCAACAATCGGAGGCAGGCACGAATACAATAATGATATATTTTACAATAACAGATATTTGTTTATTAAAAATATATCCAAATAAAACACAAAACACTGGTGTGAGAAGTAACTTGTCTTTTAAAATATACAAAAAGACATTTTAGCCATTTCAGCCAACTCAGTATGGGCTGGGTATTGTTCCCAGTTGACGAACAGCGACAGACGGAAGCTCCGTAATTAAAATGAGATTATTTCGCTACTTAATTCAAAATTTAAGTAACTTTATATTTACTGTATCTGTTCTTTTAATTCCTAATGTAGCGGACTCAGATTTTTAACCACACTTGGATCAAGTCCGTGGCTAAAAGTTTTCTAAAGGAAAAAATGTCAATGATTAATCGATTGTTAAGGCAGCAGACTATGGATTAAGGAAATAACTTTAAATTTACATCCCTAACTCTGATGTTTCGTTGTTCCATCCACCCACCGTCCCCTCTAAATGGACTTCAATCGTCTCTGTATAAAAACAGCTTCAGTACATTTACACCAAGACTTTTTGTTGAACATCTCTTTCTAGCTCTAGTTGTTCTCGGGAGGGCAGTCCAACTTTCAGGTATCTGCTCGTACATATTTATCGATCAGCGGCCTACAGGCATGTTGTTTTATTTGCGGCGGACCTCCATCGCGGCGGCAGCTCGTGTTGCTAGGAGATCCGAGACACCGCTGCAGACACACTACTCTGTGTAAATACGCCTCGCATGGACATTGTGCGAGCCAGCGGGGGACCAACGCGTTTTGTTTTGTGTTGCCGTTTATTTTCTGCCCCGCTCAGCTCTTCCTCTTCCTGTGGATCTATTGACAAACACTCAGGATTATGTAACCGTGCGCTGTGGAATGCTTCCCTCAGTGAACCGTCGCCTCCGACAGCACCAGACTGAATGCACATTTGCAGCGCACCGTTTAGCTTCATCAAAAGAAGGAAAAAAAAAAGACACATGTGTACACTCCACTCTACACTTCCAATATGAGAAATATGAATGGAGTTTGGGCAGAGCGTTTGTCTATAAATAGGGTGTTGTAAAGAGCCGGTGGACTCGTGGGAACAGACAGGGCATTGTGCTTCCCGGCCTATCTGTATCTGGCCTCAGGCCATCGGGAAAAAGGACTGAACACCCCCCCGCAAGCACTACACACTGGCCTAGATGCTACCGTGCTAGCGTAGACACCTACACATTATAAAATCCATACGCAGCGACCCAGATGCTGAGACCGTTACGCTCCAGTACACCTACACAGAACATTAGAAAAAATACAAAATCCGCGTTTTAACAAACACCCAGACTGATATGCACTAGACACTAGCGTTGGCCAAGAGTCTGATGATGACAATTCAGATGAAAATTTCACTCGCATGGTCAGAACTGACTCTGACTAGACTGATCTCCAAACACCAACGCAGGGAGCCAACATTGTTCACCGCCGCATCAGTCATCAGCTAACTCGCTCTTCCTCACTGTGCGTACGGTAAAAACACAACCGAGCTCATGTCGCTGCCAAAAATACCACGAGTCGTATCGAAATAAGTCACCTGCCTTCAGTTACAGGCACCGTGCTGTCAGTTCCCCTGTGTATTTGTGTTCACCGTTTCAAGGAATCAGTCTGATTTGTTTTGCCTGTCATGTGCTGGTGGAGATGAGAATTTCACTTTTTAACTATTAACAAAAATCCTCTTTACACAGCCACGAGATGCAGGTCTGAGTGGGAAACGGCATTTCAGCTGTTCGAGGCTGTGCTCTGGTTTCCTTCCAAACGATTCATTTTTAGTAGCCTGCGAGCACAAATTTCAGTGTTTGTTCTCTGTTTTCAATGGTCTCTCGTGTCGTGTTGGCTGGGGTTTGAACACACCGGACTGAATCCACTGTCAACAGAGAAGAATCAATGTTTCTGTTGGTGCCAACATTAGAAAATGCTACACTGGCGGCACTCAGATGGGCCTTCATGGATACAACCGAAGCATGTAAATAAAGGCTAGGAGGAGGGTTATTTATTTACACACACACAAACAGA
>OMLP01013585.1:0-12500 GCA_900302685.1 Spondyliosoma cantharus
CTGTTGTAGTGATGCTCTCAAGCTGCTGAGCTGCTGCTCTGAACACTCCTGCAGCTCCCAGCGCTCCAGATGTTTCCGCTTGGAAACGCTGCTACTGCCGGCCAGATGCTGCAACACACACATGCACACACACATGCACACACACACACACACACACACACACACACACACTTGGATTTCCTTAACTAATTTGGCTCTTAGCCGATCGTGAATCCGGTGCGGCTGAGGCGCATCCTTCATAGTTGCGCAAAAGCGCGTCTCCGCGTAAAAAAGAGGGGTTCGAGGCCACTGATAAGCACAATTATCCTGTTATATGTTCACTGATTCTTGTAAATACTTAAACAAAACGATGCGTCTTCCTGAATTCCAAGGCGATAGATTTGGTAAAACGTTCCCGATTCACTGAATTCAGGCGTTATTTTCCCCCCATTAACTTGGAAAATGCGCTGCGCAGAGGCGACCGCGCGGTCTGTGTGAAATGTCAGGAATACATTTGAGGAGTAAAAGCAGAGTAACTTACCCGATTTTACCATTGCAGCCTCTCGAAGCAGCAGTATGTGTTGGTTTTTTTTCTATATTCCCATCAAGCGCGCCGCTCCAATGACGAGGGAGCCCCAGCGCGCAACATAAAGCCAGTCAACAATGTGTGGTCTTCTTATTTTCACGCAGCTGATGAGAAATCAGTCCGAGCCTCTGTTCCACACGGCGAAACCAAAAAAAAAAAGAAGCGAAGTCCAAAAGCAGGTTAGAGAGGGTCTGGAGAAGACATTCATGTGTTCCCTGTGCCCTTCCCTTCCCGTCTTCACAGCGGCTGTTGAGGGCGCATCTCTCCCCCTCGATCAAGTGTCAGGCGGACCACATAGATGCGCCGCCGTCTCCTCAGCAGTCATTAATATCAGAACAAACCCCGACTCTCCAGAGAGCAGCCAATAGCGTCAGAGAAGCGGGCGAGGTGCGCGCAGCGTCCCTGCTCTGGTTGGCTGAGAGCAGCCGTCAGTCATCTCCCAGAAGCCTGTTCTCATCTATGTCTTCTTCTGTTGGAGGGGAAGCACGCTGCAAAAAATATCCATAAAAGCAAGTCAGGAGAAAAAAAAAATAAGTTTATGTAAAAATATGCTTAAAGACATTTTGAGGCATTTTGATGCTTCTGCTCAGGCATCTTTGCTTTGGTGGGTATTGTCTGAATGCACAGCTGCAGCCCGACCCACAAGAATATCAAGCGCGTTGGATATTGATCGGTGTGCTCTGAGGTCAGGAGTGTGGGAGGCACACAGCAGGACGCGCTGTAACCAAACACTTCAAGTATTTGGAGAGGCCAAGGACCATCGGTGGAAGTGCTATTTAGATCCTTCACTCAAGGAAAAGTAGTGATACCGCACCCAAAATATATACATACAAGTAAAGGTCATGCCGTTGTGAGTGTAAGGCCTATATTCTAATATCGCCTATTGTTACTAACTCAGACATGTACTTTTTCCATAACTGAATAAACACGCTGTTCTCAGAAGAAAATAAGGTCCCCAAAACACTGTTTGAAGCTAGAAAGTTGGCAGGGTCTGCCACATATAAACAAAGTACAGTTTAAAAATGTGTTGACCTTTAAGTTCGTTCAGTGTTTTTCAGTCATGAAAGCAAAAAGAGTTTTTTTTTTTAAATCTCTTTAGTTTGTTTGGGCATAAAAACAACAGTCAATGAAGATCTTTCTCCCAATGAAGAAACTGCATAGTGCTCCTTTAATGCGTAGCTAATATAAACTATTGTATAAACTGTACCATACTGCATGTATTTTAAAAACTTAGTGGAGTCCAAGTATTGAATACCCAGAGGTTAAAGCGTTTGCGCACACCCACAAAGTTTTGCCTCCACCGCCTCCATTTCGCCAATTTATTCTGTCCGTGTCGTTTCAGGCTATTTGCCTTCAACGGAGCATGAAAAGCACAGTATTTCTTCAGAATTGTAGTGGAGTGGAAGTTACATGAATTAGAATTACTCAAGAACCCCCAGGTCTCTACAGTGTGTATTTGAGTACAGTATTAATGGATGAGTAAATATAATTCCATGGCGGCTATTTCTTTTGTGTGGAGCGTCTGGAATGATTTATCAAGTATTAATGCGATTTGACATGATAAGCACATCAGTTCATTCTGCTGCTTAGATGTGCTAAACATAAGAACTGGACACCTGTCAAAACCCACAGAGCAGCATATCACTAGAGCAATGGCCAACTGTGGCTGCCGGTAGCTTGTTCAGCAGAGCATCTGCTGGTCCAGTGTCGGTGAGGGAGCATAAATGATATCAACCAACATGAGTTTGTTTTTAAATCTTTTAACATTGTTTCCCTGGTATGCACATGAAATAACATGAAATTATAAATTATGCATCATATTTTAAATTAACTTCAATTCTCATCTTGTGGCTCTTACACTGGGTCTTATCTTATGCATCTGATTTGAAAATGCGTGGTTAACAGCAGTGCGTACAGCTGCTGTCATATGTTCTAACATGGCATCATTTGCAGCCATCTGTTGATCTGATACTTGCTTGGGAAGCTTGGGATTAACAATATACATGGCACATTTACATTATCTGTTATTTATTTGTACTGGTGAAAGTCTCGCTGATACGTAGAGCCGATAATATGAAGCCAATTTGCATTGATAGACTTAACAAGCACAACATAGACAAACTTCGATACAGTAGATGACATTAAATGATCCATCTTTGCTCACCATATCTGAGCCTTTCTTAACCTCAAGTGTGCATGAACTGCATCCTAGACACTTCTTTCTGAAATACAAAAATGTAAATTTATTTCCTGAGAAATTTAAGAAAATGTCAAGGCCCTATCACGCAATGTTTAAGAGAGTGAGATAAAAGTTACTGGATCCATCCCTTTATCTGATGATCTGCACCAAAGGTTAATGGGGGTTTTTTTTGGGCTGAGACGCATCCTCCATCCATTGAAATCCGTCAAGTAATATTTGTGTAACGCTGGTCACAAACCAACAATCTACCAACCAACAAACAAGTGGACATGGGTGAAGACATCCATCACAAAGTTTAACTGCTGGACACAAGATGTGTCCTAAAGACAAAAAACTAAAACATTTTTGACCACGACCAGCTTCTGAACTCGTGATTATCACAGTTCGGGATGTCACAAAACCCTGCCTACTCCGACACGTCTTTAACTCTACTCCAAGGTGCGAAACCTTCCTCCTCGAGTAGATGAAGGTGAAAACAGCTCTCTGGCGTCAAACTGCACACAATGATAAAATGCCAATCCACAACCATTCTGGAGTAGAGAGGCACTTTAATAACACACACTTGTGAACGTAACAGCTAATATCTTGAATATAAATGTTTATTCTGATGTCAAGTAAAGGTACTTCAGTCATTTACTATGTTATGCACAGTCTGACTTATCGTAGTTTCCCAGTTAAATAAGAAATGTCAAATAAAGCAGTTAAAGCCATCAGCACAAGTGCACTGCTGCTGCTGCTGCTTTTCTGGCCGCAGTAGTTGGGAGTTAAATTCATGGCAAACACCTGCAGCCTGGCCAGCAGCTGCCACTCTCTGTGTGCAAAGTACAGTACGTCTGAGATGGACACTTTTTGCAGTGCGGGGGGAATGAGGAAGAAGGCAGCAGGCAGGGAAGAAAATGGATATCTGTACCTATTAGCTCCGGAGCTCCCGACTCAGATCCCAGGAGGATTTCTCACACAATGTTCTACAAACTGATGTTCCTGGAGGTCGGGCAGGGTTATCCACAGCCTCCGAGAGAGAGAGACGTACCTCATCTGTCAGCCCAAAGGGGTTCTGATCCAGACTCTGTACGACTGGAGGCTATTCTAACTCCACCTGTGTCTGTTTTCATATACAGCCTCGTTATATACAACCGTTATTTTATGTTCCACCTTCCTGTAAAGCTGTGGAGAGTTTCAGGAGTTTTGTTTGGCCCATTAGTTCCCTCATAAAATATTCAGATTTCATGTAAATTGCATGAAATAATTTATTTTTGAAAGTTTGCTCGTAAACGGATGACCTTTGTGAATAAACAGAGCACCATAGACTGCATCCAATTAAAGAAAACAATCTAAACAGAGGAGTTTGCCGTGCCCCAGGTGCTGCTCACTCAAACTCTGCTAATTATGCAATTCTTCAAATACTTTCCATATTTTCTCCTTTCCTTTTTTGCTTATTCTGCATTTTTCATAATGCCGCTTAAGATTTGCGTGTCTGTGAATTTAAAATACTGCCCTCCGCCTGTGATAATGGGACAAATGCCCTTTCAAAAAACACACCGGCTTTGTATAATGATAGGAGGGAAAAGCAGCGGGCGGTTTTAATCCAGTGCAGGTAAAATAGCAACGGAGACTAGCGTGTACGTTCTCATTTTCATCATATTATGTTAGTATGTTTGGTCTTGCTCAGTCTAACATGTATAGTGAGATAAAGTCAGTTATTCTCGCTGACAGTGTCCTCTTTTTCACACTTTCATTGTTCTTCCCATCTGCCAGCTTCATTGACAGGACCTGACAGAGTGACACATGTATTGTTTTCATTAGCACGTATGCTATAAATAGACAAAGAACAGTAAGGTGATTGATGCCTGTTGCATATTTTAAAGACAGAACAGCATATATATATAATGTAATATTTATGTAATGGATTTAAAGACCAGTTATACATTTATGCACCTTTTTTTTGCCCCCATTTGAAAACTAGACATTTCCAACATGAGCAGCATTATACAGTAATATGGACATTGGCTGTGCAAGCTGCTAAAGACCTATATTGAAATTCACTGTCAGACGGAGACCTCTAGTGGCCGCAGTAATTACGCCAGGAGCAAAGGAGGAAGTCAGGTGATGTACTATAAAGAGCAACAAAGCTCAGGGAGGAGGAGGGTTGAATGGACGGCTCGGGCTGCAGCGCAAAATCGGGGGCGCTGCAACACTCGACTGACAAATGGTCATCGCTCAGTTCGTATGTCATCGACAGGTCTAGTCCAGCCAACGCAAGTAGTTTCCACAGAAACTAGATGGCAAAAACCAGCAGAATGGCTTAACCAACCAGACGATGGACTAGACTGAAGGCAAAGTTATAGTACAACCAAAGTGCTGAAACGGCATCTGGAGATCGCCTCCTTCCAAACCTTTCCATCACCTGTGTCGGATAATATCACTTCTTGTCGTTTGCTGCCTCTTTTTAATCCTGCCTTCGAGTGTGGCCTTTACCATCAGCTATAAATACTCTCACTCTCCAAAGTGGTCCTTCTCACAGCTGAAAGTGGAGTGAGACGATGGAAGTCACTGTGACGCACATGCAGTTCTCATTTGGTTCATTACCATATATAACATGCTGAACACATACTGTTACATTGTGCCTACTAAAATGTTCGATTTTAGTAGGCACAATGTAACAGTATGAGCCAAGGTACAGTCTGATATGATAATAAGGCTCCACAGTGATTTTAAAACCATGGTGCAAGGGGAAGCTTTCACCAAGTGACACACTATTGCGAAGACAGGCCTAAAGCAGCTGTTATTTGCGAATTACGTCTTAAAAAGGGGCACAATGAATACACAATTTGTTTTGTAGAGTGGCTTTTGGATTTATCAAGGAAAATGCAAGTTGAGACCATCAACCCCTGGCAAAACATTGGATTTCTTTAGCTTTGTCTCTGTTGCATCAGTCGATTCTTTGATTCATAATTGGGCAAAAACACCACAATCAGACAAACCATTAACAAGAGTTCTGTAGCAAAAGATGTCAGAGTACAAATACTTTGTATACAGCAGAACATGACCCCTTGCAAAACAGGAAGTACTGTAGCTGGATAATTAATTTGAGGTTGTGTTATGTCGTCAACCTGCTCGCATTTCACTGCTTCAAAGTGTGTTGTGTCTTTGTTCTGCCAAAAGAAGCTAAATATGCGCTTATGCATCATTATTCCTTCTTGTGCACACCTGGACCTTGTTCTATTCAAGTGTGGAATAAAGTTACTGAGAGAGACATGGAAAAACACTTTAGCACACAGGCTGTCTGCGTATTTAACCTTCTGCACTTTGAATCCTGTCTTACATGAGATTCTGCAATTGAAAATGGGCTATGAATATTTAATGCTTCTAATCCCCCTTTCGCACTGGACAGAAAAACCCTCCAACATCCAAAAACATCTGGCTTTTGTCTTCAGCGAGAAAGGGAACAGTCAGCATTCATTAACGGGTCAACTGACTGCAGTAGTATTCATCAGCTCCAGTCGGCAGTTATGATAACATGACACCTGGGTGGACACGTTCATTTTTGCCCCTTTTTGTGATGCCGTGACAAGCGTTTTCCATCTGCCTCTGTTCAAGTAACACCTTTAAGTTGGCTTTAACTTTGACAGAGTGACTGGAGTAAAAGACATGAAGAAATGAAAAAGTGAAAAAGTAACCACCGGAACATTGTCACTATAATACTTTATACTGTTCCATATTTTCCAGCACATTCTCGCCACACCAGAAATATAATAGAAACACAAACCCATCTCCTGGCAAAAAAAACATACTCACACAGCGGCCATTTCCCTCTCCAGTCACATTCAGAGTGAGACACTTGAATGCTGAGATAATGGTATGCTGCTGTGTTCTGGATTACAAGGCATATACATGTAGGGAATCTCACACATTTCCGTAATTTCACTGCTTACTGATTGGTCAGCAACTGAAACGATGCGGAAATCTGGAAGGCCATATTTCAATGTAAAACTACATATTTGATAACCTGTTTGCTAATGTTAGTATTCTGTACATGCAGGACATTTCACTTACAGGCCCATGAATAAATGTATCTTGATATTTTAGAATTCATTTACACCTTTCCTATTGTATTGTGTAACACTATCAAACCGTAAAGTTTGCTAGGAAGTGGTTGAATGCCAACGTTAGCTGTTGTCTAACTGAACATAACGGGTTATCAAACTGTGGCGAGGCTAGCCCTTTTTGTGGGGGCTCAAGCCCATCCAAAACTTGCCCTAGCCCATCTCATCGTTCAGGCCTCAAATCGTATATACTTTTTTTTATTTCGCAAACCTGTTTTGTTTGGAGATTGGGAAATTGGTAACAGACTCTAATGGGCCAGTAAAATCAAGCACAACCTCCCTGCATGCATCTCGGGCGCCTCCTGTTTTACAAAACAAAAAAATGCAGCTAAAGAGCACCAAACGTGGTCCCTAGAGGCAGGGCAGATAACCTGCGGTGCAGCTGTAGAGCTATACAAAATCGACAATTGGCACCGGTGTGTTGTAACAGTAATGACCAGGTAATGCTTCATTTTAGGACATAATCTGTCAGATGTCTATTAAACGGCAGCTGACCACAAGACGATTTTATCAATGCCTTCTTACGTTTAAGTTTGCAGAATAGGCTTGTAATGATGCGTAGCATGATAAGCTAGGGCGCTAGTAGCTAGTGAGAGCTATTCAATTGCAAAGAGTTAACTTGTTGCCCAACGGCAAGATATGAAAGATATGAAATGTCACTGTGATGCTATGTCTTATGCCAAGTTAGAAAGTCTATCAGTAAGTTAATGTGGCACAAAATAAGCTATAGCCTAGTCTCTACTCAGGTTGGTGAAGCATCGTGGCAATAGTATAGTGCTAGCAGCTAGTAGGCTAAACATAGTGCTAGTGTTTGAATGACATGAATCTTCTTTTTTTTTTTACACTACATAAGCCTGATTTTCATACTGGCTGTTGATAGAAAGGGGATTCATGCTCACTATAGGCTACTGTAGGCTACCATCTTAAACACTGGAACATTAAACCCTTTGCAAATATCTGCTTTTCCATAGATGGACATACATTCTTTTTTTAAAAAAGAAAACAGGCAGGTGCAGGTGAGAGAATGTAATGCCATTGAGTAGTATAGCAACAAAATATTATGAATACATGTTAATGAGTTAGGATTTATTTATTTGTTATTACTTTGTCTTTTTGGTGGACAGTACAAAGAGGGGGAGATGAGGATAGAGAGAGAGAAAAGGAGAGAGAACAAGATGAAACAGGTGAGAACATGAACAGGTAGTCAAGAAGGCCATAATAATAAGCATATTTTAGGCCACATTAATTGCATTTGCCCATATTTATTTACTCAATCTTTTAAAACTGCTCTGTCCCACTGCACATTGACAGGTTATAATGTAGGCCTACATTTGCTGCATTTACCCCAGAAATTGGCCCACTGGGCTTGTTTGCTTTATGTTTTATGTATAATTATAAAGGTTTATAACTACTTCCTTACAAAACGTTTGTATGTATGTAAAGAGGGCAAGAGGAGGATGGAGAGAGAGAGGAAAGACAGATGGTGCAAGACCTGGAAGAAGCAGGTGAGAAAAGGGCATTTATTGTTAACCACTGCACTAATTACCTATAAAAAGAAAGTACATTATATTTACAGTCACTTCGTGGATGACTTTGTAAGTGGAACTTGTACATAGATCATTGTTGGATAATCAAAGATTCTTGTTATATATGCTTTTATGAAAAATCTTAGCCTTTTCTAAGAAATTAAAAAACTGGATTAAATTCATTAGCCTCATATTTCCTTGTCAAGAGCGGATGTCAGCTGCTTCCTGGGGGCTGAGCCCTCCCCCAAAAGGTCAGATCCTAGAATCGCAAATATGTTGTTAATCTAGAAATAAGGCCTGGTGTCCCCACATATTACACTACAATTATCTTTTCAGTTGCTGATCCATCCCTTTGTTTATAGGACTTAAAATCTTGATCACAGCCATATGACATTTGATCTTCCCACCCTGAGAGTGTTTTAGCCGGTTATCCACATTTTAAAATTCTGCATATATGTGCTAATTTTGGTTTTAAAATGGTATCACTGATTGTTATATGTACTGTAATTTATGACAAAATGTTTGAAAATTATTATTTTTCTACAAAAATTAATCTTCAACTTTTCCATACTTACAAAGAAAATAATCTTTAAAGCAGCCCAGTTACTTGGGTGAATGTGGCAGTGATGGCACTTTATCCAGAGCTGATGCGTGTGCATTTTCTGCCTCCTGGACCTCTATACCACTGAACCTTTACTGTACAAGTTGACCGCGGTGACTTCACACCTCATGAAACCAGTCAAGGGTGCACTCAGTGCATCATAAAAAAGCCCTCCAGCACAGCTTGGAAGCGCCAAGGAGGAGTCAGGATTTCTCGTAGACAAAAAAAAAAAAACAAAAAAAACAGGATATCGCCCCTCTGTGAAGAATATGCATCAAATTTAATGCAATGAAACATGATTTTTGGGGAGGGGAGCTTCCTGTGAAAAAGCCTGAGGTGTTTACAGTGTGAGTTATGCTCTCGCTCACTGTTGTTTATTGCAGAGTTTGGGGAATATTCTGAAAGTGTTTCATGGTGACATTTTGCGATGTGTTCCGCAGAGGGAGAAAAGGCCGCAGAGGGCAGTAGAATTTATTGACTGAATTTCACAGTTATAAATGGGTCTTTTACAAGTGACATAAAGAAAATGATCTGTTCTGCGCCTAGGCGGTGGAGATCTGTAAACTTGTTCTGTGTACTGCCAGCAGTCATGGCAGTTGTATTGAATAAAGTTTCATTCAATAGACTATAACTTGCTTTTGATAAATATTGTGCATAAAATCGAAGATGGAGGCCAAGTATTTAAAGCACTTGAATTGTTTCTTGCGCCGAAAAACATATTCCATCTCCCAGCAGCAAAATGTTCATTCTCCTTAGGCACTATATGAACAGCCTGCATTTGCATGTTTTTGGAGCCATGTTCTCTATCATTGTTTTATATGTTTTGTTAAAACCTTAGGATTCCTTTCTGCACTGAAGACAGTCTATGGGGAGATCTCCAGAGTGATAATCGTCTCCAGAGAAAAGCCGTTTACAAAGAGACCACTGTCTATGCTGCACAGTGTTATTCAAACAATCCATATCCCTCACAAAACCACCCCAAGGCTTTAATGTCTTTCCCCAGACTGCGGCGGTATGAAAAATACAGCTGTAGTGCACGCTGCAAAAATGGTGCAGAAATCAAGCAATTTCATCTAAAACAGAGTCAGAGAATTACAGTTTTCTGCAAACCGGGAAACTTTTTTCAGCAAATAAACAACTTGCTGTTGCAGAGGTGAGACAGTCTGAGGGTGACAATATCTTTGAAACAGACGCATCACTCATTTTTTTCCCCCCTTCAAAGTAAAGTCAAATGATTGAAGAGAATTCAAGGAGCAGGTTGTTTCTCGCAGGAAGCAAGAGACTTTGTCTCCGTCATTCTGCAACAGTATTGCAAGAAGGGCTCAGATGTTTTACTTAAAGGTAACTGATTACGAAACATTCTCAATTGAATCACCTCTATATGACCTACATAATCAAACATGACCAGCAGCCAAAAGATGGCTAATTCTGTACAGTTATTATAGATGTTGATGCCTGTCAACAGGTCAGATCTGACTCATCCAGGTTGGATAAGTCATTAAATTAGAACTATTTTTGAGGAAAGAAGCAGCTCTGTAGTCTTGTGGTACCCGACCAGAATTGGTTCCTTGTTGCTGCTTTAAGTATTAATACCACTTTAATACCACTCTGTTAAAATTTCCAGTAAGTTAAAGGTACAATATCTGATGTCAAAATTGGCCACCTGTCAACTTCATACTCAAAACAAGCAGCATATCACCAGAGTAACTGTCTGCCATTAGCTAGTTAGCTTAGTTAGTCTTAGATCTAGCAGTCTGGACTGGCAGCACTGGGACCAGGGGCTGGTTGATGGTCAGACCTTTAGCGCAGGAGGTGTTGACCGCGACCAGTTGCCTCCCTTGCCCCTCGGAAGGGTCACCGATTAAAGTGACCCTGAGATGGTTGATGTGAAAGGAAAGAAGAAAAGCAGTTCTCAAACACAAATATGTATTCATGTCATTGTCCTTGTCTCTTATCTTTGCTCAGAGTTTTACTTCAAATTCTTCAAGTCAAACCATTTGTGAAGTTTAAAAACGGAAAACACGCTTTGATTTAAACGCTGCCGAACTCATCATAGACATCTGAAAAATGACAAGGGGCCCAGAGGGGTCAAAAGCCACAAGGGTTTAGAACGACTGGTTTAATCTTTAAAAGTGCTTTGTGTTTTATAAACGTGTCATATGTCTTTTAGTAAGTGGCATAGCAATGTCAAGTCCACCACTTAGATTTAGAAATATCTCAACAAGTCTTTGATAGATTGCTATGAAATTTATTGCAGATATCCGTGCTGCCCAGAGGATGAATCATAATGACTTTTCTTCTAAATCCACCATAAAGCCAAACTTTTAATGGCTCCAAAACTTTGGTTTGTACCTAAATACCTTCATAACTGATGAAATTCCCACCAGCCTCAGCTGAACTTTGTGTTAAGTGCTAATTAGCAAATGTTAGCATGGATGTGTGGAAAGGTACAGCCTCAGACTGCCATTAGCCTTGTTGAGTTCTTAAAGTTATAAAATCTTAATAAGAAAAGCAGCTGAAGCACATGCAGCTGTCAGATTAATTTAACTAAGTGAATTGTACGTCGTTATAAAGGAAACTCTCAGGTGAAGCACTTCAAAGTTGTACTTCATTCGTCTAACTTTCCACCAATGTGAGAAACAGGAGAGACGAGTGCTTTACACGTAGCGGGGCTGTAATGACTGACTGAAAATGCTTGTACAAAATCAAGTTCCTTTTACAAATGACTATAGTTTATTCAAATTCTATTCAAATTCTGGGTGCTATAAGCTGTCAGCGCTTTGTCATATTTGCACGGAACCTGACAGGGATCACCTGTGTGGGCAGCACTGACAGCTTGTATTTTCTGTCAATGAAGTTTGAGTTCTTGTCAGTGGCATGATTTCCTTTGTCTATTGAGTCATCGTGACTACTGCCGCTTATGCTTTCCACCAAGGTTTTCTTCTATGATTTAAAAGGGGCACTATGTAGTTTTGGAATTTTAATATTTACAATAGTAATGAGGTAATAATACGAACTCAGAGATATTTATTTTTTCCGTAACTGAATAAACAAGCTGTTCTCATATCCTCCGAACACTGTTTGAAGCTAGAAAGGTGGCAGGGTGTGCCAAATATAAACAAAGTAAAGCAGTATGAAACTGTGTTGTCCTTTGAGGTCCGTTAGTTTGTTCAGCTTATTCAGTCATGTCAACGAAGAGCGTTTGTTTATTTAGGCATAAAAACATCAGCCAGTGAAGATCTTTCTCTGAACACAATTTCTTCCCCAAAACTACATAGTGCACTTTTAAGCAAATCGTTCCCTGTGCTCCCCTCTGAGTTTATTTCTCAGAATAAAACAGATGGGCTGGTTGTTTTATATAGATTTATTTCAACCTGTCACAAAAAGAAGGAAAGAAAAATGAAAATATAGCACCGCTCAGTTGTAATTCATCAATATTCTCAAGTGCCGGAGGCCTGAAAAGCCAGTCACATTTCCTGGAAGATGCCATTCATAGCTCTGATTC
>OMLP01013585.1:13569-25635 GCA_900302685.1 Spondyliosoma cantharus
ACGCGAAGACACGCAGACACACCTACACACACACACACAGCCTCAAGCACAATCTCTGAGTGTGGTTAAAAAAAAAAAAAAGAAACTTCAAGTGGTAATCAGTTTGAAGGAGAATTTAAAATTAAAGTGAAGCAGCTTCTTCAGAAACTCACTATGGTCAATTTGCAGCATCTGATCTTTTATCCCCACCCCACTTAGAGGCTATCCACCTTATTCCTAGCCACCATGATACCTTGTGCAAATTATGGGTGTGACCTCCAAGAACCTCCACTCAAATAATCGGAACTGTCTCATACCATGGAAACTGGACATTCCGAGAGTGATTATCATTCATTTGTTAAGATCAAGGTTAGCAACTTTTTAGGTTGAATACCACTAACCAACGGTGCATCAGTTATTATAATATCTTGTTAATTAGCTAGCTCCGCCGAGCACTGCATCCTTCAAAAATGTTTCCCAAGTGGCCTCCCCAGGACATATTTTTAAAGCTTTTTGGTTCTTGCACACAGTTGTGGATTCAAGGTGTTTGAGGGGTAGGTGTGAAAAATTTTTTAAAATAAAAACCTTGGTTGTGGTTCCGTTAACATGGTTTTTGAGTGGTAGTTGCCCCAGTAAACACCCCAATCTCTTTCTTCTCCTTCCTGGTCTTCTGCTGCACCTCTCTTCGCCGTTTGCCGTGGCACCCAGCCTGTCCGCTCTGACTGATTTGCCCAGAGACACTGCAGCTGTGTTTTCCGAAATAAGGCGGGCAATAGGCCTGTGGGATGGAATTTTTTACTTTACAAATAACAGACATGGCAGATTCACAAGGGATTAAGATCACATCCTCTGCAATTATTACGAATTACTTGAGGTCCACAGATGATACTAGTACGAATAGGGCTTTAGAAAGGCAGAAAACCAGATCCCCCAAACTTTACACAGTATCACTCTATTACTACAGGCCCTTGCAGACCACTTGAACAAAGCTTGACAGGCCTGCTGCGCCTAGTTACAGCTGATCAGCTATGATCGGACAGTAGCTGTTCAGGGTAGCGGTATACTGAGCGGCCAATTTATCAGGCCTATAAAATAGCTGTCTTCTACGTTTAATGCGAGAAGAAACAAAATAAAAACCCAGAGATGTGTTAAATGATGCGATCTGTGTCAGCAGGTCAACTTGGCCATGGGTTCATTCCGCTCAACCTCTCTGGAAGCCCGCGGTGGTTGCCCCGGTGCCCTTGTCAAAAAGATCATACCTCACAAGAAACAACTTCATGCCCTACCCTCCATGTTTTGCAGTCAAAGGAGAGTTAACATTTGTATTCCTCATCATCCTTACCGCGCTGCACTTACTCCTAAGCCCTGTCTACAGCGCAGCAAAGTTTACGCCATAAAAGCTAAGTTTTTGTCTTTTCACCGTGAGAGAGCTGAGGCTGAGGAATATTGCCTGAGGAGGTTTCATATCCCCACAGCCCTGACTGCACACACTCTGCTTCCCTCTTTTATCTCTTTTTCTTAATCACTCGTCTTTTCCTATCTTATTTTATCTCTCCCTTTCTCTCCCGCTTTGTCTCTCTGAGACTAACCTGTCTCTTTTCTCCCGCTGCAGTTTTCTTCCATCCCCACCTCTAATTTTTTTTTAACTCGCCCCTCGTTCCGATTCTTTGCATTTTCTTCCACTTCGCAATTCATATCTGTTTTTTGTCTTGCCTTGCCTATCTTGGCGAGAGTGCAAGAAGGTCATTCTGTGCTTTCTGGGCCTCCCCTCTCCCTGTCAGCCCGGCAGAATCTAGAGGAAGAGGCAGCACTGTCACAATGGACTCACTCCAGGGAAGGCGAGGCGAGTGAAAGTTACAGAGATGTGGGAGGGAGGGGGGCGAGTAGGGGATGGAAAGAACATGACACGGAGGAGGTGTACAGATGACAAGTCCCTTCATTGGGGAGTTTTGTGAAGTGAGGGAGCTGCTGGAAGGGAGGAAGAGAGAGACGGGAAGGGAGGGAGACACCAGCAGGCATGCAGGATGTTTTTTGAGGAGAAACAGCTCAGGGATGGCACTCGTGGCACGTCTCCCCACAGGTCGGCTGTTCTGCAGGCGCCTCGAATGAGCTAGCCCGACTGCACGGCGCCGGGCAGATGCTGCTCACATCCACCTCGATGGCTGAATGCATAATGCGCTTGTTGTTTACATAAACCAAATCTTACCCGTCAGTTGAAGGGCACGGCACTTTATGCAACATGAATTTATCGAGTCGGGAAGACAAAAGGCGGCTTTCCCAAAGCAGTGTGCATTCGCTTCACGACTCGCGCTTTAACCTACTTTCTTCACGGGTGAGTACATGTGTGGTATAGTCATGTATGGCTAATGTTTTGATACATCTAACTGAACGGCACACATCATCTGAATCTGAATTACTGATTTGCAGTCGTTAGTTTAACATTAAAGTTTAAGCCAGCAATGTATGAAAACCTGAAAAGTCATTCGCTGGATTAAATGATGGAACACTGTGCCCCCCTTGGTCTTTCTCAGCCGTTTCTACTTTTCAGTTGCCTGTCATAACACCTAATAAATAAAGCTCTTTCACATCACAGGGCAGCTGCATTTATTTTGAACAATTCCACACGGAAGGTTGTAAGGCCTGTTGATCACTGCCCATGCCATTCTCTTTGATGTGCACACATACATTTTCAAGTTAAGTAATCCCCGACTGAAAAAAGGCTCTGCAGAAGATTCGTGTTTGTCCCTTTGACACTGCGCAAAAAGATCAATGACTTTTTTTTTTCTCCACAGAGACTGTCAAAAATAGTTTTATCACCTCTCTCTGGATCAAAAGGTTTGACCTGGAGATTCAGGAAGTTGCTTTAATAGTTTCTCTGAGTGAAGCTATCAAAAGTCATTGGGTTAAAAAAAATAAATAAATAAATAAAAAAATAAACAGGTCAGTCTGGAAGTGGCTGTGTTGTCCTGTGTCCAGCTACCATTGGAGGAAGACGTCTAGACAAGAAAATGAAACAGGTAATGTGGATCACACTGTTAGCCGGGAATAATACTACGCATCATCAACTCCAGTAGTGGTCCAACATGATAGACGTTAAGCATCGGAAACAAAAATTAGCAGTACGGTTCTGCTTTTCTTTCCTGTGTGTAAGTAAGTAAAGTCTGTGTAGCATGGGAGGCATCACTACATCTCGACATACAGACTAGCATGTCAGAATTTTTTGCTTTCTCTCGCCTACTCTGACAGCTTCTATCAAGTGTTACTTGACATTGACCCATTTGTGTCCAATACCATTGATCAGTACCAGGGAGTTGTATATATTATCTATCCATCCATCTATGGAAGCACAATGTACGGCTGTGGAAGCCGGGTCGGAGCATGTTGATGCAGGACGGAGTTCATCTCCCATCATACACCGACGCTTGAGGTTTTTATCATGTGTCAACGCAATTTATCCATGTAACCAGGTGTTTGTTGTTGCCCTAACTTCAACACATTTGATTTGCTTTGCTTATTCATACCCATTGTTGCCAACCGCAGATATCCCTGACGTAATACAGAGTTTAGCAGAATTCTTTAAAAAGGTGTGTTTGTAGTTTTGGGGGAAGAGATTCAAATCAGAAGAGAAAGATCATCATTTTTTCTTGCCGAAACAAACTAAATAAACAGACTTTCATTTTCATGACTGAATAAACAAACTGACCTGATAGAATGACACAATTTCATTTTTTTATTTATGTTTTTTTTTCACAATTTCGTTTCGCTTTGTATACATTTGGTGGACCCTGCCACCTTTCTTGCTTCAAACAGTGTTCTGGGAACCTTATTTTCCTCTGAGAACAGCTTGAGTAATGGAAAAGAAATATTTCTTAGTTTGCATTATCACCTCATTAATATTATAACTATTATAAATACTGAGTTTGAATTTACACAAAGGGCCCCTTTACTACTGATGTCCTTGTTTGGTGATAAGGTTTGTCAGTTTACACAGTATCAGCCCAGTAATGTCCTGAAGAGAGACAGCGCGAGGCGAACAAATGTGCTTGCTGGAAGCGACAATTGCCTGCTTTGTCCAGTGCAGTGGAAGAAAATCAATGCAGCGTGGGACACCTCTGGACACTCCCGACAAAAAGAAACCAGCATGTTGTAATTTTTTTGTTATGATCAGAAAAAAAAAGGACCCAAACCCAAAATCCAAAAAGCAGGCATCACAAAGGGATTTAAATGCGGGAGACAGATGAACCAGCAAAGAGTGAGGCACACAGAAAACAAGACACAGGCTTCAGTGCAAAGTAACTAGCAAAAGAAACAAAGGTGTGCACAGAAAAAGGGTGGGGAAAAGACAAAGACAGGAAGTGAAAAGTAAAACATGACGCACAAGGATATAATCTACTAAATTAACAAAGTCTAAAACCATGACAAGCCATCGTTCTTCCACAGTCTTCCAAAGACAACAGGCGACATGAAGAGAGAAATAACGTTTGGGCTGGCAGGTGAACTTTGGTTACCTTTGTATCTCACACATTCTGGGAAAATCAGCAAGCTATGACTGCTCAGTGTCAAACATGTAGTCCGCCTGTCTCAGCCAAGTCACAGCAAGATTTTATGAATTCACGATTGCCTCTCACTGCACAGTAACCCCTCTAAAGACAAAAAATATTGCAAATCCTGGTCGGACCAATCTACTAAAAGTGATCAGAAAGCCTGACCATGGACCATGTTCTGAAAAGAATCTTTTAATGTCGTTAATCCTGCTTTTGCACACGTTGCTGCACCTTGCGCCTTCCGTATCATTAAACCGACTGGACCATAATGAAAAGGGCCGTAGGAGATCCAGTAGCCTCCAGAGACATCAGAGCACACCTGAGCCCCCTGCACACAGCTGAGGTGGAAGAAAATCCTCTCTTGAAAAAGATGCTCACGTCTCTGCTACAACCCGGAGTTGGTTCATTTACCGTATTTTGTTATTAAAGTGGTTTATTTCACGGATGTCATTTCCAATGCATAAGGGAAGATCATTCATCAAAGATTAGTGGTTTGCTGCAGAAGAGCTGCGATAATGCAGCACCCCCAGGCAGTTTGGTCAGTCTATAAAAACAGTCTGCAGTAAGAAATATGAGTAAACATCATCTTATGCAGAGTTTATGCTAATCTAAGTAGTGCAGTAAAATAAAGTGTACAGGCCTCTTTGCATAAGAACTCGTGCTTGAATTTGCAACTAGAAACAAAAGTTGGGAGAGCTAAGCGTTGATTTAAAGGCAGGTGTATCTGACGGCGCCTTCTGCTTCCACCTACTGCGATTGTTGCAACAGCCTGTTTGTTAAGGATAAGAGGATTTTTTTTTTTTTTTTCCCACATCCCACTCTCTGGCTCACCTCTTCACAAATACAGATTCTCGGCAGCCTAAGTAGGCTACACCGCGTTACGCAACACGAACACTTGGGGACACGTTGGCCAAAGTGTTTTTTTCTTTTCTTACTACATCCCTTTTCCTGTTTGCTGGCGTTCTGTGCACTTATCAGGCGACAATGACTGCCCTCTCAGTGCGAGTCTTCAGTGGCTCCCTGAAATGCTTCTTGTTTCTCTGTTGCCTCATTATAATCCTTTGTGTGTCCTCCGTGAATGGCTGATGATGATTATGCAAATGCTTCATCGGAGAGCAACATGGGTAATTATCACAGCAGAGAATGAGGCTTTTTGAAATTCTCTGACTGCTGAAGAGAAAACCATGGGCCTTCAATGTGCGTGAGAGAGTATATTTATCAGTTTGGACGTGGAGGTTGTGGCCATGGTGATGCTTCCCAAACCCTGTGGCGGGTTTTGTGAGTTTTGTGCATTGTGAGTTTTAATCCCATGTAGAATTCATCCATCTGCACAAGCATGAACTCTGCATTTTTCTTCAATTTTGAATCTTGTCTTGCAATGTGGTTAATTACCTCTGCCAAGGATGTTATGTTTGCACCCATGTCCGTTGTTTGGCTGGTTGGTTTTTCAGCAGGATTACATAAAAACTACTGAATGGTTTTCCGAGAAGGATTGGTCTCAGCCCAGAATAGACCCAATTAACTTTAGTTGCTGATCCGGATAAAAGGGACAGATTTAGGATTTCTTTCTGTCCATCCATTTAAATTCCCCATCAGACCAAGGGGAAAGTGTTATTTGCTTCCACATGTTTACCTGTTTCCTGTAAAAACGGTGAGTTGAGGATATCGATTGCCATTTATTGTAGCCAATGAATGTGAATTAGCCGACTTTGACTGGTTCAGCAGGAGCTCTCGGTGAACACAGTGGATTAAGTGATGAGATGACCGGCCAAACGTGACCTAAGACAGCTGTTGCAAATTTGACGACGGGGACCAAGGTGATTTTCTTGCGTTTTTTTCCTTTGGCTCCTGGCAACTTGGGACCTAAAATTAGCCAGCTAACAGCATCGCTATCTTTAGCTGCATGACTAAACAAGCAAGCAGTAACTGTGTGACAGCAGCTAAACACTGTAAACCACCCTGGAACTAGATTCCTACAACACCTGCCGTGTTCACCTGGAGCCCGGTACAATTAGCTGCTGTTAGCAGTTATGTTAACAACGTAAAGCCCTCGGCTGATCAGGAAAGTAGTCGAGAGAGTATGAGAGGGAAAACCAGAAAACATTGTCTCCATACAATTTATTGTTCTGGATTCACCCAAATCAGTAAGTAAAGTTAGACACTTGTGTTTTCTTCTGTCATGTTATCGTGTTTTATGAAATGCTGCGCCTTCACGGCCACCGTATTATAGCCCGACTTCAATATTGTTTCTAAGCCCATTATTCCTCGACAACACAGCAGAGATCATGATTCCATCTGCATTGTTTTGCTATCCTAGTGGTTTGCTGTCACAGATCTGATTGGCTTGAATTATGTTTATGCAGTTACGGGTTGTTTATAATTCAGAGTGATACAGGGCTATTGAGTTTGACACTGGATTAGGCTTGATTAAATTAAAGGGGAGCGTTGGGCCACTCCACTGACTGCCAGTCTAGTTTTATCCTGCAAAACAAGTTTTTAGGCAACTTGAATTCATTAGAGCCCGTTGCAGGGCCTGCCCATCACTTATAGACAGGTTGAGTCCGATTTTTATCTGCACGCACCTGTAATTGACACCTGATGTATGATGATTTATGAGACACATGCAGAGCATCAGCATTCACTCAGGCACTAATGAAGGCAGCTCGGAGGTGTAGGTACCCCCGTGATTAACGGGTGGGCTCCTGGCAGCAGACCTCAGCATGTTTCTCAGAGGTGTGAAACTCCTCTTTATGGGTGTAGAGGTTTACATGTATAAACCGAGAGAAACGGATGGATTGAGACAGACAAACTAAACTTGTTCTCGCGGAAGTGGGAAAGGCAAAGATTCCCAGAGAGAGCCCATCTTTGAGCGCTTTAGTACCGAGGCTGAGAGGCCCCCCGACTGGGGTGAAGGGAGGAAGACTGCCTGGGGTCAATTAACCTCCTGAGCTGCCCGAGCCGGGCTCTAAGGAACACTGGTTTTTATAGATACTGACGAGGCACAATTTGTCTCCTCGAACTTCGAGGGCGCTTGCATAAAGCAGGTCATGGGGCAATGAGGCGTAGAAGGCATACCAACTAAAAACGATCCCCTCGTCTTTGGCCCTCTATGTCACTTCCTCTCAAGAACTCTTCCTCTAGTGGGGCGAGGCGCTGGGCGAACTCTTGAGGGAACTTTCCAGAAAAGTTGGTCTACAGCAGAAATTGCATTTTCAATTGATCCATTTTCATTGTTTTAGAGAACAAAGGCATGTCATCTCCGAGCGATCTGAACAATGGGTTGAATCCAGAATCAAGTGGACTCGGAGTGGGTTAGATCGCCGCAGTCATTGAGGACAGAAGCACAGCATAAATCATCACCCCGGAAAAAGTTGCCTGCCCCTTTCGAGGAATGAAAGTCCATTTGTCAGTGAAGTCAGCAAACTTCCCGCAGTTCTCGTAGCTGCGTGGCGCGCTGCCAAATAACCCGACTGAGCAGCAGGGCCGAGGCCACGATGTGTGCATCTGCGAGGGTATGACATACTCCATTCTCTTCTCTCGCATTCCTAATGTGATTAAGTCAGCCCGGTTAATGTAATAATCCTGCAACAATGCTCGGTATAATACTCCAATCAATGCCAATTAAATGTGCGGGCCGTCCTCCTATTGGCCCCCGACGATGTTTGCTCCTCCTCACCTCCGTCTCTTTCATCTCGAGTATTCCGCGGCAAGAAATAAACAATGACAGGAGACGAAGGGAAGGAGGAAAGTGACACCGCCATTCACATGAAATATAAAACAAGAGCCTTTTGGTATTGTCTCTGTCGCTTTCATGTAGAGACAGGCACCATCTCCTCTGTCTTTCAACGTCCCTGTCTTTCTTCCTGTCCTCCCATCGTGCCGTGGGAAGCTGTCTGAAAGGACAGCAAGCGTTCATCACAGGGAAATGGCAGCAGTGCATGTAGAGGCCTGCGTGGATCGCAGCGGGTCTAACAGCCATTAAAACTCATCATGATACGACTGTCTCAGCTGTGGCTCTTATGGACGAGGGGGCAAAGGAGGAGGAGGAGATCGGGGGGAGGTGAAGAGTCAGGCATTTGGCATTCACCCTGCCTTCCAACTGCAGGGAAGAAGCTTTTATACATCGACAAAGAAATCAAGGGTTTCTCCCACTGTTTCTTGGTCATCCTCCCACAATTTGGTTGTTTATCTTCGCCACATTTTTATTCCGTCTCCTCTTCATAGCCACTGCAAAAATAAATAGACACCACGCCTGTAACCTACTTCTGGGCACATTTCCTGGTGATTTTTTTTTAGTTTGAGATGGAAATGAGGATCACTTACTCTATTTTCTGATTAGTTTCATTAGCTCAGTACAGCATATAGTTTTCACCGCTTTTTCTTAAGCTCACAAAACACCCCTCATTTGCATTCAATGATTCAGACAGGCTGCTTTTCGCCTGCATTGGTTAGAGCTGTGATGATATTTTTTTTATATCAGATTCAGAATAGGTCAGGGATAGTTTCAGAATGAGGGTGAGAGCCAAGAAAACCCAATAGGGCCTAAACAGACCTGAGTTTCTGGCTGGAAATATAAGGGGACTGAGGTCCTATGTGAGTCAGGGACAGATTCAGAATGGGGGTGAGAGCCACCCGTGAGTCATTCCCCACCTCTTTTAAGCCATCACTAAAAGGGTGTCATCACACCATGATTGGCTGAGAGGGAAATGCCCCAAGCTGCTTCCACTCCTCAATCAGGAGTCAGTCTCCCCACCCTGCACACAGGTGATCTGAATTCCCTGCAATCAGTCTTGAGGGATTTTGGAAAATCGGCCCCAAACAAAGAAAGATAGCAAGTCTCAAACAATGGGACTGCTACAAATATATATTGTTTTGAAGGAGTTATGTAAAGGTCCACTGCAGTGGACGCCATGCATCAGTGTAGAGGGTGATCCTGGAATAACTGTGACAGAAAATCAGGCAGGTAAAACCAATATTCTTTTAACTAAATAAGACATGTTAGAAATACTTCTAACCAGATTTTGACATTGTTTTGTGTATTCAATGACAGAAGCGACATTTTGGTCAAATCTACTGTCAAGGTTTTATTGATACAATTCTATCTCCCCGCCGTCCATTGCATGCAGGTAAATGCGCCGCTGTTGTTCGAATTATCCACCCTTGCTAATGCTAGTGATGTGGTGGCAGTAACTATCTGTACTGGTTTGTTTTTCTGAGAATGAGAGGATTTAACCACTGGGTGCATCTCGTCTTTCCTCCACTATTTTGAATTGATGAAGCCATATCATATCTCAAAATGGCAAAGTGCTCCAAAGATAATATTTAAGAGGCATTTTAGACGGGGCTTTGGGGGTCCACCATCTAATGATTGGGATATGGAACTCCAGCTGCTTTGGTTCCAAATAACTGTCCACTGCATGAGAGGCTTATTCCACTGATCGATCCAAAGAAAATGAATCTCACACTTTTGAGTTGGGCTGATTCCAGCTTCTTTAGGGTGCAATATGTAAGTATATGAACAAATACGGGGGCAAAATGTCACCAGAGTAACCACAAGATGCTGCTAGCTAGCTGCTGTAATGTCAGCTGACTCTGCCCGGACTGAGATCATGGAGCAAGATGAAAAAGTTGATGTTTATGATTTATCACCTCATGAGGGACAAAGTGGCTACTGGTTAGCATGCTAACTTCAATAGAAAACCCTCCAACACAATACAGGGATGTCATTGACATGTCAAGACTGTTATTTATTCACAGTCTGGTGAAAATTTAGTTCATTTTTGATTGTTCCAAACAAAAATGAATAGTCTTTGGGTTTTGGTCTGCTGGTTGGACAAAAGAGGCAATTTGGAGACATCACCTCGGACAGTGGGGAATTGTGGTCAATTTCTTTGACATTTTCCAGACTAAAGGATGAATCAATAATCAAAATAATGGTTAGTTGCAGCCCTACAACCTTGGCGATACAGCAGCTTCATGGTGCTGGGAGAAGCTCACTTTAATACACCTCCAGTATGAAAAAGGAGGACAGGGTAATACATGTCTCTGCTCTTCTGGAGTGGAGAGCGACAATGGTGGGTCGGCCCTTCCCTTGTGCCAGCAATGCCTTTTGAACAGGTTGCTGATGCACAATACCACTCCAGTTCTCCAGGAACACTCTGCCACTCCGTATCACAATGGACTCACTCAAGAGGGGGGCAGAAGAACAAGCACAACACTTTGTGTCGAACAGAAAAGTGGAGTGATAAATTGGGTACCTGCAGCACTTTCAGGGCTCGTGTCCAGCAGCTCCAGAGGGTGAAACAAAACTGAATCCTAGAGATGTTACATGTGGATGATGTCACTTCTCAATCAACAAGGTTGTTTGCAGGCAGCTCATTGACTGAGGTCTGTTCCATTTACCGCACCATTGGAGGAATCAATGGGACATATAGTTAATGAGGAACAACTGGAACTAATGGCTGTCTGCTTCAGTGAACACTCATGGGTCTGAGTGCAACATCCCATTTACGCTTATTATGTTGCATTAAGCTGCTCATGTTATCAATTAGCAACTTTGTACATTTCTGGTATTTACAGTGGATTTTTTCAGGACTATATTATGATGCTTGTTAGAAATGACATGCATTTTGTACATATTTTCTCATATTAAAGGTCAAATTTTGAAGGACAAATCTTAATAAAAAAAAATACATAAGAAAAATGCCGAATAAAAGTATCTATTTTCCTTAAAAACATTATTGTAATTGTAAATCAGTACTGTTAAAATGTTTGTTGGGTCCACAATGATTGTTTTTGTTTATCAGTGTGCGAGAATTCTGACAGTTGGTTCCAGCTTCTGACAGGGTTTGAGAGCCAATAATCTAACACTGTTGGTATCCCATGGTATCTGTGTTTCGTCAACATAAGCAGGGGCGCCGCCATGGATTTGGGGCCCCATGAAAAGAAATCTAATTGGGCCCTTGTATAGGCCCGCGAAAATGTTTTATTCCGTTTTATGTGCTAGTATGCATTTTAATGATATTTTTGACTATCATTCCCATATTTGTGAAAAGAACAACATGACAGTTACTTGGTTACTGCTCACTGTCTCCCTTGTAGTCCTGCATGTGGGTCTAATTTATCTCCACGACTGTAGACTCACAGGTGGAGGCTTTGGATTTGGGGTGAATTTTCTCCTCTGTTCCTACTGCAAAGCAGGAAGGTGAGAGTCCCAAACTACTAACCACACATTCTACTTTAGTGCTGAATTTGAACTGTATTTTATATACACATACATATGCTCTTTTTCATTTCAGAACTATTTTTAATACATAAAAATCATTCTGAAATAAATATGGATTATAGGCTGATTTTATTTTATAGGGGCTGACAGACAGCTGCTGCTGCACTTGGTGTATCTGTTTGAACTACATGTTTATTTTAAGTATATTCTGCCTCATTGATCATTATGTGAGAAAATAATTTGTGTTTGAATTTCTGTCCTTAATAAATATTTCATTTTCTTTATTGTAATGGTAAAAAGAGCCAGAGAGACAGAGAA
>OMLP01013587.1:3508-20631 GCA_900302685.1 Spondyliosoma cantharus
TATTTATATATATATATGTGTGTGTGTGTGTGTGTGTGTGTGTGTGTGTGTGTGTGTGTGTGTGTGTGTGACTACTGCTCATGTGGTATAGTAATGACTACTGAGTACTCAAGTAATAATGTAGTGCTGACTACTGAGTAATCATAAAGTAATGTAGTAATTACTAGACCATATATTTATTCAATAAAAACATAAAGACTACTGAGTGCTCATGTTATAATGTGGCAGTTACTGCTATGTATATTCATGTAATAAAGAAGTGATGACTGCTGAGTGCTCTTGCAATAATGACTCGTGGGTCAAAAAAGAGTTTTTTTTCTTGTTTTTTTTTACAAATTGAACAGAGTTACCTGACCCAACCCGGGGACTTCTACCTTTCTCTCGCTGGCTTTCGATTTTGCAATGAGCTCTCTCTGTACTTGTGCCACATGCAGCACCTTGCAACAGTCCCAGCACACAGACGCTTAAGTTACAGTTTACATTATTTCGTTTTGCTCAGGTTTTAGTCTCATACATTTTAACTTGCTGCCAGAGTTATGAAGCTGGTTAAAAAGTGATTCTGCCAGTCTATTGTACATTACCTAATGTTCTTTGCCGTTCCTGCCTAAAGTAAAAAAAATAAGAAATATAATACTGCAAACTACTACATTACCATCAAGATTATATTTAAATAACTATAACGATTTTCTAGTTGGTTGTTTAGTTGTTGGGTAGTTTAATTTCACAGTGCAACTTAATCAAAATGCTCATTACAAGCTTATAAACTATTTTCCTCACAAATGTAATTCATCACTCCAATTCCAATAAAATTAAGTTAATTAAGAGATTTCCTGGTCATGTTTCCATTCTGGTTTCCTTCTGCTGACGCATTCATGGCAAATGGGACAAAAAGGTCAAACAGGAAATAGGGTTCAGTTCACTATCATTAAGCCGTCGGATAATTTAGAACATACTGAACATCAAACTGTCATTACCTGATTTCTGGATACTTTGTTCGTGTTTATAACTGCAGTATTCTATGTGCGGTAAAATTTAAACTCAAATCACATAAATAACACGACCTGCAGTCCCGCCTACTTCGGACTTTGTCAAAGTTTCTAACTATAAACACTTGTAATAGTTGTAGTCATAGCTATCGTATTAACACTTTAGCATCGTTTAAGTTATTGTGGTGATAGCTATTATCACTCAATATTCCAATGACTTTGAGTGTCACTGGTCCTCGGTGGAAATTGGAGGTTTCCTATTTCAAAATAGAACCATAAACAGTCTTAGAAAACATTGCTTCGCCCACTCTGCCTTTGGCCAATCAGGGGACAGAGTACTCTGGCAACGTCCAATCACAACACACCATTGCTTCTCCCAGGCAGAACGCTCCCCAACATGGCTGCTGCGGTACAGTAAATGCTCAGGATCACATTTGTATCCTAGAGAAAACACAATTTTACAAGGATATCGACAACGACCTGGAATTTACGAAAGGTGAGTCAGCAGGCCAATGCTGTAAATCAGCGGGCTGTGTCGTTATTGCGAATGTTGCAACAGTGCAAGTCTTAGTTAGGTCGAAGCGTTTGTTAGCATCTGCCTTTGACATGAAGGGACGGGGACGTTAGCCGCGATGCCAACCGTTCAGTGTGCGGAGGAAGACACCATGAACTTCGCTTTAAACTCGTTTACACTGAATGATGTGAGCGCTGCTACGTTCCACTCGTAACAAACAACGCTATGTTGTCAATTTATGGATACGCTCTTAAAAACCAGGCTGCCCTAGCTGTCATGTTCAACCTTTGAGGGGACGTTGCGCTTTTACCACTGTGACCAGCCCAAATAATCACACAGCTAAATGGCAGGCAGTGTGTGAGCAGTTTTGATGTATGATATTATTATTATTATTATTTGAAATGATAGTATTGAAGTATTTTCTCGTGATGGCGTCGTGCTGTATGGTTAAGACCGACTCCTAAACATAAATACACTGTAAACACAGTGTTTTATAACCATGTACGCTAGTTAGCATCCGTGCATACTTTTGTCACATTTCACATTTCAAACGTATGGTTCTATCTAAACGTGAGCCACGTTTGTGTCACCTGTCTGACGTCAGCTAAACCCACGTAAAATAAAATGCAAGTGACGGCAGGCTATCGACAGTAGTTATTACCCAGTGTTATTGTTCGGTCCAGGCGACGTATAGAAGGGCGACACAAATCCAAATGACAGGTCTTGAGCTTGGCTGCTGAGGATTAGCTCGCTAAACATACACTAGTAGTAGTCCTGTTTGGGACTGTGTCACACCCACACACAGTAGGTGATCTGAACTGGCCTGGTAGTTTGCTGCCAGATCTGGAAACACCTGCTTTGCCAACACGCCGCTGTCTGAATGTGATTATTCCAGGTAAAGCAAGAGTTTAGCTGAGGATAACGAGCACTCTCAACAGAAACCACTGCCAAGGAGTAGACTCAGGAGATTTGCGAGTGACAAGCACAGAACACAAATGTGGACGTTAATTCCTGGTAAACAGTGGGCATGTTATTGAAGTTGACTGTTTGTTTTTTTTTAAACCTTGTTAGGACCTATAATAAGTCTTCTTGGTTTCAATCTTAGTCCCATCAGTCTTATTTTGTAGTCAGTGCACCCTCTCACCCGTCAGTCTGTCCCGCTCTGTTCTCCTCTGTTTGGCTGAGCGCTGTCAACTCTTTGCCAATGGAGACTGCTGACTCTGGAGTTCACTGGGCTTTTTTTGTGCCAGAGGAAGCTGCTTATGTGGTCAGAGTGAGTGGAGAGCCTGGTGTCAGTAGATTCAGGGCCTTGGTCTGCTTTTCAATAGAGCTATTATGCTAACATCTGGGCGCTCACGGTGGAGCCCCAACATCATACAACATGACGGCACTGGAAGCTAACTTTAACAAAGCAGCTTGAGCTGATGTATTATTAGTAAAGCTTGCCAGTCATGATGATATTTTACAACAGAGCTGCAACACTTGATCCATTGGTTATCAACAATCAATTAATTGCCAGCCATTTTGATAATTTATTAACCAGTTTGAGTTATTTTTTTTTAAGGGAAAAAAAAAAAGTCAAAATTGTCTCATTCCAGCTTCTTAGATGTGAACATTTTCTGGTATTCTTCCTCAGCTGTGACAGTAAACTGAATATCTTTGGGTTGTGGACAAAACAAGACATTTGAGTACATCATCATGGGCTTTTGAAAACATAGGATTACGTTTTTCACAATTTTCTAACATTTTATAGCCCAGACAACCAATCAATTAATCAAGATATCATCAACAGATGAAGTTAATTGTTTACTGCAATCCTATCCTATCTGAAAACCAATGGCTTTACATGGCCTACATTGCATTGTGGTACTCCAGTGTAGATCAATGCTTGTATCATTCCTGTATGACTTGCTTTTAATTGTAATTTGTCATTCCTCCACAGAGCTCTACGTGAACGTTATTAGGAGGATCCCTGTGCCACACCTGAGCAACAATTAATCCTCCGGGCAAAATCCCCCATATCGTATAGTTCCCTGCCACTCCCTGCTGGTCCCTGCAGGTGTGGGTGTGCCTCCTGTCACACTGGCAGAGAAGGGAGAGCAGGAGGTGTTGCCAGGTGGAGGACCAAGGCTGCACCCACCTGCCTTCTCCATCTGCCTCCGTCCAGATCTGACCCACTTGATCTGCAGCTTCCACAGGCAGTGGGCTGATAGGGAACAGTCCGAAAGCCACAAGCGTGCGGCAGCATCCAGATTCGGACATTGCAGAGCGACACTTAACAGGGCTCTGCTGGGTGACGTTGGCTGTTTGAGGAGCAGAGCATGTTGAGTGGTTGTTGTTGCCATGGAGCAGCAGGATAAGAAGCAGGTGAGTTTGGTTGCTTGGTTCAGCATTAACCTGTGCTACCTAAATGTCCCTGAGGTTGATGATTGTTTACTGAACAGATAGGGGCCCTGGGATTGACACTGCCTTCAGGGAGTGCCTAACTATCCCTAGCTTTAGGTTCATGCTTTTCTTGTGGTAATCTTCTGGGAAACAAGAACTTCATTTCTAAAAAGAGCAGATGTTTTACAAAGTAAGAAATCATGAGAATAGAGATGGAACAATTGGAAAAAATGGAAAAATTATTTGGCAACTAACCTGATCAATCAATTTAAATAATTCAGATTATGTTCCATTATTATTCCTAAGGGAATTTTATGCTTTTATAATAGTTGACAGTAGAGGCTGACAGGTAAGGCAGTCAGACAGGGCAAGAAGCACGAACAGTTAGACAATCTTAAACAAGCGTTATCAAAACCACCTTTTTCAGGAAGTAAAACTGACTGAGAGTGCACCTGCAAAGTGGGAAATTATCTGTCATTAGAAAACTGCATACTGCTGTGGTGATTATCTCAGAACGCTTTGAGAAAGCCAGCTCATAAGACCACGTCTGAAAGCAGAAGTGTTTATAGCTGTTCTGAATACCCGCATTAGAAGGCTGAGCACAGAGCCATCATAGAGAGGGGTGAGACACAAGGAGTTCATTATGTTGCACTCTGTTTTATACACAAGATAACGGAAGTAGCTGCGTGAAGAATGAAAACAAAGGGTTAGTGAAGTTCAAACTTCCTCGTGTCACACCTCCACACACACCTGGGCCATTGCTGGGTTAAAGTGAGCATTGATGTTGGTTTGTTTCAACATTTCTCAGATACAGTCGCCTTGATTCCCTCATCAGAGAGAAGGCTTCAGATGCTGCAACATAATCCAAAGAGCACTTTGTCTGAAGCCTAGGGTGATGTGTAATGATTTTGCTCTACAACTAAAATCTGTAAAATGCTGCTAAGCATATTGTTATGATAACAAAACAGGTTGTAATGAACCATAATTAAATTAAAAATGCAAAATTATTAAAATGACATAAACGTGTAGAAAATTACAGCATCACTTTTAATTCACATCCTCCCATTTTTCCTTTTTCACATTCGTTGTCATTGATGATTTTTCGGTCATTTCGGTTAAACCTGCCAGTAGGGTCAACAGATCAAACCTCTGTAGTTAAACATGAATGTGTAGGAGAGGCATTTCACAACTTTGCATTGCTGGATTAACACAACACACGTAGGAATGGAAACATAGCTGTCGCTGACCTATTGCTCAACAGAGTCAGCTTTCTACCTCTTTTATCTTAGTTCCCACCTATGTGCTGTGTTCTGTTATGTAACCATTAACTCAATAGCAGTGGCGTCAGAAGCATGTAGCCGTCCTCCTCCTAAAGGAGACATGACTGTCCTAGATGTCTTAGAGGTAGGGTTGACCTTTCATTCTATATGTTTTTGTTACGTAACATGATCACATGATTGATATAGTAACAACGGTGTGAAATTATATTTATTTTTATGTGGTGATGGTTATATAATACATGCATTGGTGCGAGAAGCTTGAAGAATTTGTCAGCATAGGATTAATGATGCCTTGCTCATTGTGTTATTGAGAAGACTCCAGACTCCCACTGTTTTCACATTGTTTTAAGTTGAACCTTTCTGATAACTCAATAATTCACGAGTTGTGATACAAAGTAGTGGTCCGGGTTAAACTTTGATGCCTGAATGGGCAAGCGGGTGAGAAATCTTCTTACCTTAAGTCAATTTTTACTTGCCCCTATACAAATTGTTTTATTTATTAGCAGCTATCAAATCACAAAAATGACTAAAGTTTGTCATATTTAATCTCATCTGCCTTACTCTCAAACAGTGAACTGCACAATACTGAGTTGGAATTTGACCCACATTGTTGAAAGCACTCTGCTAAATTCCTGTTTCCAGGATCATTGAAATGTTAGTGTGTGCTCCACATGTGTGCTGCCATCTTCTTGTGAGTGCCCAATTGGTACTGCACATGTGTAACTCTCAACAGAGATGAGAAGAAAGCAATGTGCTTACCATGTGCCTGATTGGGCAAGAGGGTTTGCCAAATTTCCTTGCCCACCTGGGAGAAAATGTCATGACCTCTGTGAGGAAGCTGAAGCTTGGAGCGTAATTGGACCTTCCAACAGGACAGTGATCCCAAGCATACCTCAAAGTCCACCAAGGCTTGGTTTCAGAAGAAGTCCTTGAAGATACTAGAGTGGCCGTCATAGTCGCCTGACTTGAACCCCATTGAAAATCTCTGGTGGGATTAGAAAAAGGTGGTTGCAGTGAGTAGACCTAAGAATATAAGTGAACTGATGGCCTTTGCCAATGAGGAATAAGGGCTAAGATGCCTCAGGAACATCATGTCTGGCTATGCGTCATGTTTGCAGCAGGTCCTAACAGCAAAAGGGTGCTCTACTAAACACTAAAGATGCTTGTCATAAAGGGGTTGAATAATTTTGAGACTGCAGTAGTCATTAAAAGTGGCATTTTGTGTTGAATATGGAGAAACCACTCGTAATATTAGTTGTGTTGAGCTATTTTAATTGTTCTAGTTTGATTTGAAGCTGCTAGTTTGTACATTTTGCCAATAAACGTCATTTGCAGTGGGGGTTGAATAATTTTCATTGCAACTGTAAGAAGATACAACAAACTATTTTAAGTGCCTGCCCAGACAAATGTTGCCTCAATCAAATCACAGTACAAAATTTCATTTAGCAACAACATTCATGACCACTTGAAAAATTCAGCTGGCCTAAACCGTAAAAATGAAAATCAGTTATTACAGAAGGCAGGCTTAATAACAGAAATACCTCTCTTTATAATGCAAAACAATTAAACACAAACAGCATAGTGTTTGAAGTCTATTGTAGCAGGACTAAGAGACTAAGAGATATTAACTTAAAATAAAATTGCAATATTTTTAGACTGTATCACAATTCGCAGGAAATTCCTTGATATTTTGAGATATATTTTTAAGCGTGGGCAACACAATCAATTACCTCGTTGTTGATGTTGCAACAATATTGTAGGGAAGACTACTGGCATTTTAAAAAAATATCAATACAATGAGATTTCCGATAAACAATCAACACTAGTGTGGATATAATGACAACACAAACAGCAGGCCTCGTTGCCATGAAATAATAAAATGTGTATTTTTCTGAAAGTTGCTGTTGAACCAGTTGTGCTAATCAAGTATAGTCATAATTTTCTTGGTGCCATCTTCTTTAGTAATTCTCTCTGTTGTGTCTCTGTATGAATCCCTCTGTCACTAAAAAAAATTAGTTGCAAAGTTAGCAAGAGTAAAATAGTCTAAGCAGGGTTATCCAGGCCAGGTTGGCATTGTTCCTCTCATCCTCTCATTATGTCTGACCCCTCCCTTTCGCTCTGTAGTCGGGGTTTTGTTGCTTAGTGTCCCAGCCAGCTGCTGAACTGAGTTGAACTGAATGAGGCTTGGTCCATGCCAGAGAGCAGCCAGACTTGGTGTTTTTGAATTAGTCCAGCTGGCAGCGTGAACTGACGCTGGGCTCTGTTGTCTGCAGCCCAGTGACGAGGGAAATTTGGGTGAGGTTTTGCAGCATCTCAGCTCTCTCCTGACTGTAGGCATGAACAGGCTCTCTCTCCAGTTAGGAATTCATTCACATCTTTAGAACTGTTTTCTGAAATGTAGCGATTCTGGTCACGTAGCACAGCTGTCGTAAGACACTGCCCTTGTAGCCCAGCAGCAGTAATAGAGATTTTAGTGAAGCAGAGCAGAGCAGGGCTGTCATGGTGTTGAAGATGAGAGAAGGATTCTGCTTCAGGAGGAAGAGCAGCGTAAGTTGCCTCTTGCTTGTTTCTGTCAGTTTGAAGCTGAACACATTCGCCTTAGTGACGGCTAAACAACAAGACTGTTTGTTGCTGTTTTTGTGACAGTCGGAAACACTGTAGTAAAGGGATGTCTTTTGGTGTCAGTGGTAGAGTTAAGTGTTTGTTGTTATTTTTGATTTGTCAGGGATCATCCAAGGTTAATCTAGATCCTTCCCAGGTCGTAGGCATGCTCTGCTTTACTAAAGCTGTTGGCTCCTTGCGTCTGTGTGTGTTTACGACTGTCTGGAGGATTTTTGTTGGGGCTTTGTTACTCTGGGAAATGGAAAGATATTTATAGCTTGGCTGTGTGGGATGTGGAGCTTGAAAGCTGAACCCTGTGTGTATGTGTGTGTTGTCATATTTGTGTATGTCCTTCCGTTGGTGTGTGCGCAGGCCTTTGCAGACACACACATCCTCACAGTGACATGGGGGGTGGGAAAGGTTGCTTTCCCATTAATATTAGATACAACCGTTTCCCTACCTCTGTTTGAAACATGTTATTTTAGCATCTGTTATGTTTAAGCATGGAGCAAGCCTGCATAATAGAGCTAAGATGTGACGTACACAAATTTTGTTCGACATTTTGAAGGTAATCGTGCAAGTGAAACAAAAATGCTTGATTAATCATGTAGTCAGACGACAGAAAAATTCATTGACAGCCATTTATCAAATGCCAAGCATTCTCTGGCTCAATGTGGGGATTTGTTAAGCCAGATGGCAGTTTTTCATTGACGGTTTCCTGTTTAGTTCAAGAAAAAAAAGTTGTATCTTTTTTTTCCCTTTCCTGCCTATGTAAGTTTATGACTGGCCACCTGGGCGAGTGTTGTTTGTGTCCGAGAGGCGTCAGGAGTGTCATAAACTGTCCTGTACCCAGCAATGACTGGTTGCTTGGTCGGGGAGGCATCATTTTACCTGTCTTGGCCAGTAACAGATTAACATGAAAATATCTGAAGTGCATTAAATTGATATAAGAGACCCAACCCAAAGGAGAACAGCAGCAGCCTATCTATGTCCAGGTTGTGTTTATTAAATAGATTATATCATTGGAATATATTGTTTTATACTGCTTAGCATGTAGTAAAATAATGTGATATGATAATAAAAAACTGTAGGTCATGTCGTCCTTACTGGTTTTCCATCATACTTGGGTACTGGTATGATGGAATGAATCTAATTTTGCATTCAGTGTGTTTTTTAATGGTCTTAACCTTGTGTGGCAGCTGGATTCGCAAGATCGTGTTATCAATGTTCTCGTGAATTCATCTTGCCAGGGTTCAAGCCATGTACTTGTGGCTTAAGCACAGTGGTTTGGTTAAATCAGCAGCCTATGAACAACTGGCAGCTATGGGCATGGTTAAGATATAATGACCAGCGAAAGAAGCTCCTAAAGTGGTTGGCTTAGTGCATCAGTCATATCAGAGCTGGAGAGAATATGTTATTTAAAGAAGAGCGAAGAATGGAGATAAAGGTTTTTCTTGGTGGAAAAGATGCTAATGCTATTCACTCTACCAACCACTGGTCGTAGCACACTCCTACTGTTTATCTGGTTGGTTTAAGAAAGTCTGTGATGGACAGATTTCAAAGTGCCTGCCCTTTTACAAACAGTTTTCAAGAATGAATTCTTAGATGGTTCCTAATAAACCATCTGGTGCAGCAGTTTAAAAGTTCTTAAAGGGATAGTTCGGGTTTTTTGAAGTGGGGTCATATTAAGTACATATCTATAGTCGGTCTGTTCTCTACCGTAATTGACGATCAGCGCAGCCTCAGTTTGGAGAAGCAGAGAGCCGCTCCAGCCCAGACGCTCAGCTTTGCAGTGAACAGAGTCCAGATGCAAAGCGAATTTTAACCACCTATAACAAGCCCCACCTAGTGTACGTTGTGTAGAGAAAATTCACACCGCTTTACATCGCCGTCAGAAATACAGTGCGAGGCCCAGTTGCTGGACGAGAGGTTTCTGCACGCAACTCTGTTTACTTTCAATCAAAACGAAACTTCAATTTCAGACACAGACCGTAGAACCTCCGTATCCCTACGCATTAGCGCAGCGGCCCAGTTGCGCTAATGCGTAGGGATACGGAGGTTCTACGGTTGAGAAAATGTAGTTTCAAAAGAAAGGCCGGTCTGACGGCGATGTAAAGCGGTGTGAATTTTCTCTATACAACGTACACTTGAACTGATATAGATTTTTTTAGGTGGGCCTTGTTTTAGGTGGTTAAAATTCGCTTTGCATCTGGACTCCGTTCACTGCAGTACAAAGCTGAGCATCTGGGCTGGAGAGGCTCTCTGCTTCTCCAAACTGAGGCTGCGCTGATCGGCAATTACGGTAGGGAACAGACCGACTATAGATTTGTACTTTAGATGACCCCACTTCAAAAAACCTGAACTATCCCTTTAAGAAGTCTTAAATTAACTTGGTGATCCCTGCAGGAACCCTGAATACAGACACAGCTTTCATACCAGTTATACAAGGAATGGGTTGTGTCAGGGAATAGAACAATGACTTCCAAGTGCTGTGAGAATTATTGTTATAAATTACATTAAGAATGTAATGGGTTAGGGTTAAAGAAATATTTTGATCAAGTCTTCAAATCATTAAGACTGGCAGTAATGATAATTGGTATCAGCAAAGCTGTCATAATTATCTTCTCAGCCAAATTTTTCGTGCCTCTTTTTTGTGTGAAGAGCCACCAGAGTGTGAAATTGTTGTTGTACGTGTTGTTGCAGGAGGAGGATGCTGTGACTCTGGGCCTGTCGACTGGCCAGGCTCTGGTGAAGCTGCGGGACCAGCTCAGCAGCCTGCTGGAGCAGCACCAAAGGGCTGCATGCAGACGAGCCTCTGCACAGGTACACATACATTTTTATCAGCGCTTTAGTTAAGTACAGTCACTTCATAAACTTTAGTCCTTATCCTCCCCTAAAGATAACATTTATTGTAAGCTTAAAAGCAAAGTAAGGACTGGAGAGACTTGAGATTTGTCATCATCCTTGTCAGGACATTCGGTCCTTATAAGTGTGAAAACAACCAAACATACCACACAGAAAGATATGTGCTCTACACGGCTTTGTTCCAATCCACTTATAGCAGCACAGTTAAATAAATCAGTCACATGTTTGATGCCTTGCATAACACACTGTGATTGTTTTGCTTATGCCTTGTTGTTTTTTTCATGTTTTTGTAGGAACAGTGGGTAAATAGCTTTCTTTACCATGGCAACCGTCACTCCTGTCTCCATTGGCCGGGAGCTGCCCTCACTTTACTGGCTGTGTTGGGACTCCTCTGTTGCCATGGCAGCCAGCCAAAGGGCAGGTAGGTGAACACCTATGATACTGTTTTTGCAACAAAACTGTTGCATATCTTTGTGCAGCCATTTAGCTTCATTAAGGTATTTATTAAGGAAAGATTTATTCTGGGTTTTTAACATAAGAAGTGTCTCATTCACTTTATGACGTGGTTTCTTTCTTCTCAAGCTGTTCTATTTTCTTGTGTTTAAACAATTATCAGGAAATGGAAAACATGTTGCACAAGTCCACTAATTTCCTATCCAACAATTACACCGCTATTGCTGTAAAAGTAAAATTCTTAATTTTAAAATCTTGAAATGTATTAAATGCAAAAATATTAAAAGCAATGTCACCCTGAAAGAACAAGCTAAGTCATTTTCTTTGTCTCTCTTCAGTGTGTGCAATGCTGCTAAACTACTTGTCCACATAACTTTATTATTAAAAATAAAAAAAATATATATAAAAAAAAAATAGTCTACAGTCAACTGAGAAATGATAACTAATCAGCAGCTACACAAACACCAACTGTTTTAGTTCTCGCTGTCTGCCAAAACAATCTTACACTTGCTTGCAATGTTCTCCATTCTCCAAGGCCATTTGATTTAGTAATGATTTCACTCATTTGGTTTTATTATTTTTTTCATCAAACAATGCACAATAATTGATAATATGTCTCTAACTGTGCTAGATCTGATCTGAAGACAGAATTCCTGATTCTCCCTTGAATTAGTCCTTTTCATCTCCACAGCTCTGGTATAGAGCTGATGAATGCTGCAGCCCTCCTTCTCCTCCTTCTGCTGAACCTGCTGCTGGTCGGACGCCAGGAGGGGCTGAAGAGGAGTGAGATGGTCCACCGCCTTAAGGGCATCATCACACAGCTCAGTGGTGAGTCAGGTTTGTTAAAAATATAGAGGATTTATGGCATTTGTACTTCCTGTCAAAGATGGTGTTTGTTTATCTGTTTTGCTTGAGGAACTACTCTTCCTCAAATGATTATATTCAACTCATTCATGGCAACATCCACAATGACATTTGTGACATCAAACTGGTATCTTGTTTGTTAGTCGCACTTGGGCTAGGTGTTGTACTTCTTTATTTTTTGACTTAACTAGTGCTCTGGCGTAAGAAATTGTGCCTAACTTTGAAATATTTTATTTTCCAAAATAACAACATCAGGCATTTAGTTTGTAGGGATGGGTAGCATTAGGAGTTTACAGAAAGAACTACAGTACAGAACAGTACAAAGACGATCCCCTTAATTAAATCAAGCCTAATGGAATATCAAATGAAACATCTGTAAGATCATGATTTTTAGATCAAATTGTACTCGCTAATAGATACCAGCCACTCACATACGCCTGATTTTTTTTCCATCAAGATTCATGTATAAATCCCTGAAAAATTAACAAAATATGGAAAAAATGCTCGAAATTTTAAAGAAAGTGAGAAACAGCTCCTGGATTGGTCAACCAAAAATGAATGGGGGTCTATTTTGGGCCGAGACCAATCCTCCATCCGAGATTCATTGAAATCTGTTCAATAGTTTTTGTGCAAGCTTGCCATTTCTCTTGCCATTACTGGGGATTACTTTTGTTACACTTACTGCACTAACACCACAAACAATTTGTTGACAGTGTCGCTATGTTCACTCGGTGGTTTCCCCAACATCACTATAGAACCTAAAAATTAGGGCTGCACAATTAATTGAAATATAATCAAAATCACAGTAAGGCTAAGTGCAAGATCCATATCATAGAAAGGTTACATTTTTGACAAAGGTAAAATGTGACAAACAACATTGTAATGTAGCACTGAAGTGCTGCAGAGATACCCTGGTTTAGGCTTGTTCTGCTGATAGAGGAAAACATGCATGTTTAGTACAGACCCCAACAGGTGTCATATCATCATGATTTTAATACTTTTTCAGTGAAATGAAAATTGTAATGCCAAGGTGATCTTTCCCTGTAATCGTTCACATCACAATCTTAATAATGCAAAAAAAAAATTAATCGCATTCGAGCTGGCCTGATAGCTCACCCGGTAGAGCAGCAGACCGGGTTCGATACCAACCAGCCCTTAGAGCTTTTATTATTCAACCTCTCCTATCAAATCAAGGCTAAAAGCCATAAACAATATTGAAAAATAAGATAAATGAATAATCGGCAAAATTATTTTATCACAATATTGTGCAGCCTTAGAACTGATTCCCATCCAGAACCAAGCTGCCCTATGCCAGTGGCCTTCTGTGGTGGTTAATTTCGTATCCGGCCCTCGACAGATGGCAGTGAAATGAGTTTGAGCTTGTCTACCATTATTTGGTGAAATGATTGACAGTATAATTCAATATCTTGAGTGACGTCAGGGCCAATCAAGACATTTTTTTTTTTTTATTTTTTTGCATCAACACGATTAAACCAATGGCAGCTTTAACACAGCTCTGGTCGCATCAGCTATCAAAAATGCTGCACTGTTCTGTTTTTAAACACCTTTCATCTTTCGTTTCAAGTTGGATCTTTATCTCTGTGAAATGCTCTATCTAAAAGATTGAAAAGATTCTGATAGAACTTAGAGATGATGCATCTCACTACAGCAGTGAATATTACCTGAATGTTGTGATCATGTTAAGGAGAGTCAGATGAGTCATTTGTGTGAGTTCCCCCACCTGCACCTCACTTTCTTTGCCTGTTATTCCAGACTATCTGTCAGGGTGTGTGGGTGAAATTAGGTGGCCTCCGTCTCTGTACCCTGATCTTTACACACCCACGTCCCCATCCTGGTCCCTTCACTGGACCTACCGTGACTCCCAGTTGGTTAACCTGCCTATTAGTCTGCTAGTGGAAGGAGACATCATCGCTCTGAGACCTGGCCAAGAGGCATTCGCCTCCCTCCGAGGCATTAAGGTTGGTCTTTGTGTGGATGCAGAGTACAATGCACGTACGTTTACACTTGTTTAGAGGTGCAGAGTTAGTGAAATGTGGTTCATGAGTAAAATGGGAAGGAACAGTTTTGAATTAAGTAGATTTGATTCCACCACAGCTACTCATAAGCTCCTTTCTCTGGCACAGTGTCAGCAAACAAGTACACTCCTGGTTATATTGTGTACATGGGAATTTGCTCTTGTTGCTATAATCAGAATCAGCATTATAATTACAACATTTTAATTTAATTTTAAGTTAATTCAAAGATGTTCTCTATCCTAAATATATACTGGCACGGGCCTTTGTCAGACTCAATTTAATTTTGATTTCTTGAATATAAATCCTACATAAACAATATTTTGGTATTGTTCCAATACTAGCAAATTAACACACATGCATATCATGTGTGTTAATTTGACCCCACAGTTGACGTCTCAGCCTCTAATAGCCACCATATGTGCGGACAGAAACAACTGCTCTACTCAGTCCTGCTAGAAGGCAAATGATTAATACTGACAGCTGAGGTAAATAGTTACACATGAAATAGTCTTGTCAAAGACATTTTTCCGCTGAGACAGACAGACGTGAAAACATAAACAGAACAAGAGGCCCAAACAAGAAAACACAAAAAAAACTGTTTGCACAAACAGAAAAGAAAACATGACTGTAATAAATGGATATCAGCCATTAACAGTGCTGTGATGAGGTAGATCACTTCAGAAGAGGGGACTGTTCAGTTACATGTTGGAACCAACAGGGTTCACAAGGCTTTCAAGCGATCATGCCAGTGTAAAGTATGGCTTTGATATCTCACAGTTGAACCGCAGACGGTGAGAAATGGCATTTGCATTTGCTGATAGAGATGCTGTATAATGAGACTTGAAATGTAGGCTAAAGTTATTGTTATTTTATTATAAAATAATATGATATTTTTAGGCTATATTATATTACAATACACCAAAACCTGTTAATATTTTGAAAATTCCTCTAAAGCACTTCATAAATGCTAGGACTGGTAACCAAATCAAACATCACAATATTTCTGACCAAATACCTCAATATCTATTTTGCGACAATTTTTTATTAAAAATATTGTATGCATTGCTATTGGTACTTACATATTCTTTATAAATACTTATCAATAATTTGGATACAATTTCAGAAAATGTCATCATGTTATTGTAATGCAGCCTTTCAAACCAGGAAAAGAAAACACTTTTGACATATTATGACATAACTGCCTCCAAAACTAGGATGGTAATAAGGGTAGTAAGAGTAGTAATATTAACAACCATAACACAATAAAAATATAAGAAATATTGATGTATTGCTCAACCCCAAGATGGTCTATATCATCATCACCCATTAGGGAAGTGAAATTTGCATTGCTGAAGAGAGTATTTCACTGCCATATATCATAAATTAAGCCACGTTATGTCCATACAAATCCTAAAGCAGGTGTGGTGTTTGCTGTGTAGCTGCAATAATTTGCTAATTAATAAACAGACGGGCCTCATTGTGTGATCAATCTAAACACGTACTTATACAGTTGATACATCTGATATGGTATTTTATTATTATTTACCTTTAAGGTAAAGGCTGATTGATCACCAGATCTCCAGAGCTAGATGTGGCTTCAGTTGAGCTGAGGCTGCAGGTGCTCATACTGTATGCTAACTGAGCGAGCACAGCACAGGCATCACATTCAGGTTTTTCCTTTTTTGTGCATTGTTATCTGTCTGGCTCTGAGAGCTTAGATAACATGGGTGATGGCTGTGCTGCCCCATTTAATAAGTGAACTACAAAAATTAGTAACTATCATTTTTTAATATCAATATCAATGTAATTAGACTAGATCAAAACAGCACCAGACATATAGCTAGTAAGTTCTGTCATTCCAGATCCTTGTGTGACCAGCTTAATCCATTTTTCTCTCCATTTTCTCTCCTCAGGATGATGAGCACATTGTTTTGGAGCCAGGAGATTTATTCCCCCCATTTTCTCCTCCTCCTTCCCCACGAGCCAATGAGAAGAGAGGACCCCAGAGCCCCCAGCAACACCGTCTCTTCAGAGTGGTCCGGACCCCAGTACTGGACATAGTCAGGTAGGAGACTTGACATTAATTGTCAAGGCCAGCTTCAGAAATTGTCTATGTCACCTGTGTTTGACGCTTGTTTTACATTTTTTTTTAAACAGGAGCAGTTTGGAGTTGGCTCTGGCTCGACCAATCACGGTGCTTGATAATGAGAGGTTTACAGTGCAGTCAGTTATCACCAAACTAGTCTGTCCTGTCGTGCTGGTAAGTAGTTAACATGGAGCTTCTCTTTTCTCTGTAATTTATTGGGGATCACCCCTTCTTTTCTTAAAATAACCTGTATGTTACGTGCCACTTTTGCCTTACAGGTATCTTTATGTTCTCTCCCTTTAGGTGGCGTTCCTGCTCGTGAACACAGTCCGCTTTTTTTGCGATGCACCCAGCCTCACCCCACCCTGCTACAATTTCTTTCAACTTCAGGTACACTCATTCAAAACTTAAAATGTGTTACAAAAAGAGAGCAATATATTCAGTCTTTTCAGTTCTTCTGTAAGTTCAACAAAGTCTGCCAGCTGATGTTTAAATTATAATCTGTTTAAAATTATTTATAAATCAGACCTTTCCATTATATGCTGCTAAAAAACATTACGCAATTGTTTTTGCAGTTGATGGGTGTTCTGCCCATCTTGCCTTTGCTCTTCCCTGTGATGTGGGTGCTGTTGAATGCCTTCGGAGAGGCCAGGGTCCTCGCTGAGTTCAGTCGTGCATCACCAGCTGGTCTGGTGAGGGACGGACACACACATACACACACATAGACGTACAAAACACACGCATAAACACACACATTAACATATATGCATCAACATGCATGCACACTCACAAAACGCACACGCACACGCACGCACACACACACGCACACGCACACACACACTTAAACACATATGCATAAAAATGCGTGCACACTCACAACACAACACAACACACACACACACACACACACACACACACACACACACACACACACACACACACAGATAGACACACGCACACGCACGCACGCACGCGCGCAGACACAGAGGAGACGCAGCGAGGGTCTCCCTCTGTGTTTTAACTAGACTCTTCTCTCGCCCCAGCTTGCTAAGT
>OMLP01013587.1:20651-32676 GCA_900302685.1 Spondyliosoma cantharus
CAACAGAAGTATAGTTGCGGACACACAAACCGATGTCGGCTCTTGTTATTCACCTTTAAGAGTGTATGACAGGAAGGGAGTTACTAACATGGAGGATGTATTCTATGTTTTAACTACTGTCTACACACACACACACACACACACACGCACACACACACACACACACACACAGATAGACACACGCACACGCACGCACGCGCGCAGACACAGAGGAGACGCAGCGAGGGTCTCCCTCTGTGTTTTAACTAGACTCTTCTCTCGCCCCAGCTTGCTAAGTTCTCTGAGGACACTCTAAGCAGCTACACCGAAGTGGTTTCCTCCCAGGTATAACCTCTCGCTGTCTCGCTCCCCCCTCCCCTCCTCCACTCGCTTGGCTCCCAACTCCACCTGAACCCGCCTGTCTTCACTCGCTCACTGTCCTTGCCCTTTGCAACTCCCTCTCTGGAAACCCTGTACACAGCTCACCACCCTCTCTCACGCCCTTCCCTTCACCCTCAATCTCCATTACATTTTGATTTCTTCGCCATGAAAAGCTTCGTGGACATGATTCAGACCACCTCTCTGATCCTCAATTCTTTTCACTACCTTTTTTTTTACTTTAATACGAGCGCAACTTTGCGTTGCTTTCAGTTTTTATATTTGTCTTGCACGACATTTTATTTTCTCTCCTTTGACTCTTTGGTTTTGATCACTCTTCATCTGTGGATAATCAGTCAAAACGTCTTGACCGAGCACCTCTGGATGTAAGTTTCTGCTCAGATGCCTCCAGTCATCTTTGACATGTTATCTCAACAGTCAATTCTGTCTCTTTATGATAATTTTCTCATCTCATGGATCCAACTTCTGTTTGCACAACCTCTCACAGATCCTGACCAAACTCAATCATTATCCTCATTTGTTGCTGGGCTGTAGTCCTTCTATCAATATAAAACCAATCAGTAGATTTTTCTGAAACCATCAGTGTTTCGTCTCTGGCTTTGCCATTGCTCCAGATGAATAATTATAAGGAAGAGATGATCCTGAGAGTGATTTTCACTTGAATCTGTGCCTGACCTTCCACCTCTGCTTGTCTGCCTGCACTGCATGACTGGAAATCAGATCCAAAATATGGCCTTCTGCTGTTAATTCTGTAGGGTGTTCTCACCTTGTGTCCTTCCTTATCTCCTTTGGAGTAATAATGAAAGTATTTTTGACTTCGTCACAGCATCAAATAATGATTAAAGTCTGTGTTTGGCCAATAATTTGGTAACAGTCACTCAATGCACAGGCTTTTTATCCTTTCATATGAACGCCCTGAGAGGCAAGGGAGGAAAAATATTCTGTGATCCATTTTCTAAGTTTGATCTGAATTGTTTTGCTACCTGTGTTTATGACATAATAACAGGTGTGAAAAAGCGATTTGTTGTCCATCTGTTTCCTAGATAAATTAACCTTAAAAAATTATAAATTAACCTAAAGAATGATCTTGTTTCAGGTGGGAAAAAATGCCAGATGTAAAGGATAATTTAAATTCCTTTTTTTTCCTCTCTGAAAACAGTTGAAAAAAAGTTTTTTCATATGCGTAATATCATATCAAATTGCACATTCAGCATGGGACAACACAAAAAATGTCATGTTCCGATTATTATGTCCAACATAATTGTGATTCCCATTATTATCCTGATAATCATCAAAATATTAGGAATATAAGCAATTACTTCTGAATTTTTTAGTATCAAAGGTAATTGCTGTCTGTTTATTCTGTAAACAGGAAATGTTGGATACAGATAATAGTTTTGTCTTATACCATTAGTAAACATGCTTCTATAGATTACTAGTCCTCTGCCATAGAGCTGGAAAATTCATTTTGGATGCTGCGTGAGAACAAGAGGAGGCAAGGAAGGGCAAGTTGTGATTGTTTGTCCCCTGCTGAACCAGTCATCATGGATTCCATCCAAAAGAATCAAAATCTGCATGGATGTGTTTTGGAGCACTCACAGAAACGCTGCAGCTTGCACTAGGCTTCACCTCCTCGCCTTGTGCCACTAGCATTGTAGCATAGAAGCTTTGTCCTTTTTTCTTCTTTATAGCCCAATCACAGAACTGATCAAAATGTCTTCTTGTTTTTGTAGCTGGTTTGAAATGTTTATGCTGCGCTGTGAACTCAGTTGGCCTCTTCCTTGTTAATGAAGGGCTACTTTTTCAAATTGTCTATCTATTTATCTAATTTATCTAATATCTGTTTCTCTTTGTTTCTGAAATTGATAAAGTCATTTTACTCAATCCCATTTTCTATTGAATGTAATTTTGATAATTTATATGTATAAACACACGTCTCCACCCTCTAGTATGTATTAAAGAGCAGTTCTCTAACTTTGTGTGTGTGTGTTTGTGTGGGTGTGTGCGTGTGCTCATGTTTGTAGGAGATGCTGCGCTGTGTTTGGAGACACCTGGTCGGCGTCCTAAAGGGAGAGTCTCAGACACTGTGTTATACTTCCAGCCTTTTACACACTCTGGGATCTGTCACTGTGAGTATTAAAGCGCCAAATGACATGGACAATTGGTAAAACCAGATGGAGGTTGTGATTACTGACGCACTTCTTTATTAGAACAACATGGGTTCTATCTTATGCTTGGCGCAAGGCGTCGCTAGGCACAGCACAAGTGTCATTGCTAGTTTCAGACCGAGGCAGTTGTCATTTTCATGCCCAGCATCCACGTCGTGTAAATAACAAATGTGCTTGCTCCCACCTGTGTGCCCCTGGGCGTGTTGGTCTTGAAATTAAGTGTGGTCAGGTGCACTAATGGATTGCTATCTTGAGACAGCAGAAGGTGACAGCAGCATAGACCAACAAAAAGATGGTCTACAGTCAAAGGCGCAGTCTGTTTTCTGCTATTTAAATTCTGCTTTATTCAGACAGTAAGATGCGCCGACACAGGTGGGTTCACACCGTGCATACAAACCTGATTTAAATTTTTGCTTTCAATTATCTTTAACATTTCCATGAACACAGTAATGTAATATAGCAAACATCGTGGCACATTTACTCAACCAAATTAAAAGCTGAAGACGAAATTCTTCAGAGCAAACAGAATTGAACTAGCTTCTAAAATTCTAAATACTTTTTCGATGGGATCTCAGGACTTATCAGGACAGCTGCCTCACTCGAAACTGTTTTACTGTATGAATCTGAACTGTGTGTGTGACCTTACAAGGAACACAGATCATTAATTAACATGAAATACTGACCGATCCTGTCGACGAGTCAGGAATCAATAAAGTTTATCAGCTGTTCCTTCTGCGCAAATAAGCATGTTAATGTAGAGATACACACATCATGCCGGTAATGTCACTAATATTTTCCTTATTAAGGACGTATTTCTCCCCTCTCATCCCATCCGTTATTGATCATGATAATACTGACCCATCCCGCTTGTCCATGGACTGAGAATCCCACACACAGAGGGACGCGCAGCAGTCAAACAGAGTTGTTGATGGGACAGATGGTTGTGAGACGGAAGGTCCAGCAGCCAAAGATCACATACATGTCCCTCACTGAAGATGAGTGCTACTGTTTAAGGTGCATCTGGCTCTTAAAGAAATGGGAGACAACACTCTGATTGTTTTAATTTATGTTCTGCCCAAAACACACCCGAAACTAATTCAGAGTCTAAATACAACCCCTTTGTGTCTAGTAAAGTGCAACTGGTCTTTGCTGTAGTATTAAATGGCACTTCCTGACATCAAATCAAATCAGTTTTATTTATATAGCCTAAAATCACAATCACATTGCCTCGGTAGGCTTTACAATCTATAAAGTGAATGACACCCTCTGTCCTTAGGACCTCGATTCGAGTGAGGAATAACTTATTGAGAAACAAAACCCTTTTTAACAGGAGGAAAAAAGAAAGATGGAAGAAACCTCAGAACAACAGAACAACAAAATCACAATTTACAATTTGCATTGACAGAATATCTGATATAAATTAGATAAAATATGTAAAGTGTGTGGATCCAGGAGACAACTGAACAGGCCGAGGCATTGCCAAGTGCTGCCCGAGCCACACGACCTCCTATCGTCCTCCAAAATCTAGGGTTGTGTATTTCTTATTAGGCCAGAGAAATATGCTGTTTTAGCAGTATTAAGAGCACGCTTATAATTAAGTACACTATCCAGCCATGCAAGAAAACAGCGGAAAACTTCCAATTTAGATTTTCACCATGCACGTTCCATGTTCCTGCAGGCTTGTTTCTAGCCACAAAGCAGTTACCACATACAGCTAACCCAGACTGAAATCCTCAAGATGACAGTTCCATTTAGGAAAAACAGTTAAAATACCTACATCCATCTCTTGCCAACATTTTTTAAAGACTTGTTGGTCCATTTATGTTTGTGAATTGCGAATGTTTTGTGTTCATGCAGGTGCTGTGTTGTGTGGACAAGCAGGGTATTCTGTCGTGGCCTAACCCCAGTCCAGAGACAGTCCTGTTCTTCAGTGGAAGGGTGGAGCCGCCTCACAACAGTCAGGATGATCTCAGAGACGACTTGTCTGTCAATTCCTACTGCCGAATGGAAGCAGATGATGACAGGGATGAGGTATTTGTGGGTTTTGTCAATTTAGTTTGTAAACAGTAGAAAGAAGTTGTGGTATGCAGTCTGTTTTATTGAGTGGAAACTTGCTGGAGCCATCTGAAATCCAGGAATTGATCACCTGCTCGTGCTTAGTCCTGACTGGTTGTGACCACTGCACAGGCCCAGGAAGCAGAGGCTCTGCTCTGTCTGCCAGCGGAGTCCTCCACCCAGTTGGGGGAGGGACCTGAGCCCAGTGAGACATCACATGACACTGCTCTCTCGACTGACAATCTCCGGCTTCTGCGCTCCTGCCAGTCTTCACATACGCGCATCAAACACCACTCCGGGTCCAACGTGAGCTTCAGCCATGACACTGAGGGAGGTGAAGACGATCAGGGCCAGGTAAAACTGGATCTGGAACTCTCATTTATGTCGCATTTATGAAAGTAGAGCTTTGATTTGACTTGACAGTTTCTGCTGTGTTGTGATGTGTCCAGGACTTTGCGATGGGCTGCCCGGAGGCTGAGGCTGATGACTTTGTGTGTGACTACCACCTGGAGATGCTGAGCCTGTCACAGGACCAGCAGAACCCAGCCAGCATCCAGTTCGATGACCTCTCCTGGCAGTGCCACCTGCCCTCCCTCAAGCCACTTGGCCTCAATATTATGCTGAACCTCTGCAATGCCAGTGTCACCCAGCAGCTCTGTCGCTTCTCTGACCACCTGTCTAACCTGGCTCTCCAGGAGAGCCACGGTACCGTGCTGCCCGTCTACGTCCCCTGGGGGCTCTGCGAGCTCTCCAGGCTGATAGGTGAGAATGTAATAATGATTTATTTTTAGCGCTGCTTTTACATCTAGAAGGTTCAGAGAAGACTTATACAATTACCCCTTAGCTTGGGCTTTTTGTTGGGTCATTTGAGGACACAGACAGATCTTAGTCAGATGGTCTGGCACTGTGATGTCAGCCTGGAAGTTTTCTTTAGAGGAAAACCTGATCTGACTATCATCCCACACAGCATGAATTATGGATTAAGTTTTGCCCCAGGAGGCCTTTCATAGATTAAATGTTTTAGCACGCTGAGCAAAGATTGATCCTCACACAGTTTTGATGATAAAGTAAGGCTACAAGTTGTTGTGTTGCATTGATTCACTGGAATGGGAGTATTTCAGCTGGCAAAACTAAATATACTTGGACTTTTGGAGTCATCCCGACCCGCGCTGATTCATTTACAGCGCTAGTTTTGCTGCCGAATTGAGCCAACCTTCACTGGCAACAGGACACCTGAGAGGAAGACGTTTTTAAAAGTCAGTGTGTTCAGCTCTCAGAATCTCTTGAATGTCTCTCGTCCTGTTTCAAACATCTGCTGTGTTTTAGTGTTTCATCGTGCGTCCTGTTTCCTGTTTCAGGTGTCATGTTTAGATACTGCTGCTAAAAAACACAATCTTTCCTGTAATGCTGCTTCATAATAGAAGCTTTTAAATGACTAACAATGGGGGTTTTTATTGGGGGCTTTTATTGTGAAGAAGTTAGAGTAAATGAATAGTGTTTCTAACTGAATTGGAGGAGCCACTTTGTTAGCAGTGACTCTTCAACAGTACGGTGAAGAACGGGACAAACGCATCATTGGTTTAAGATACACCATCAGCAGGTAGCCTAGTCGTGATGGAAATGCAAAATCTCGGCCACGCCAAGTCAAACTGAGTAGAGCCAGGCCGACAGATGTAATGAAAAAAACACATAACTGTAATTTCTTGAGACTTTAATCAAACAGGGCTTCTGGATTGATGTTAGACACTTGACTCTTTTATATTTGTGTCTTGTGTCTTGTGTCTTGTGTGTGTGTGTGTGTGTGTGTGTGTGTGTCAGGGTTCACTCCTGGTGCGAGGGAGCTGTTTAAACAGGAGAACCACTTGGCTCTGTACCAGCTGCCATCTGGAGAGAAGACCAAGGAGTTCACCTCCCGCCGCCTTCATTACTTCACCAAACGGCAGCCTCCCATCTCCCACCTTATTTCCCTGTTCGTACGAGACTCTTCCTCCAGTGAGTCCACACACACTTCAGTTAAATAGAATGAGCTAACTGTCCCTTTCTCTTTTTCGTTTTATGTAATAATGCTACTGACTGTGTCTGTCTTGACCTCTGAACGTTCTGTTGTAGATAACGTCCAGATGCTGTCACATGGCTCGGCTGACCTAATCCTGGAGGCCTGCACTGACTTCTGGGATGGAACGGATATCTATCCCCTCTCGGGCTCAGACAGGTGCAACATCTGTCTCACAGATCATTTTCACTTTGATGCAAAGATTCACAATATTCACTTTCAGCACATATAATCCATATTTCTAGTGTTCTTTCCATTTGTTACTCTTATTTTCTTTGTTGATGAAGGTTCTCAGTCATCCAGGCTATTGTAATTCTAAGTGCTATATTGTAGCTAACTGGATGTATTTCATTTTCTTGAAGATGTTTCACCTCTCATCCGAGAGGATTCGTCAGTTCTGACTAACTTGTGTTTTTTGTTCCACCTTTCTCCTGTCACAGAAAGAAGGTTCTGGATTTCTACCAGCGTGCCTGTCTGTCAGGTTACTGCTCGGCATTTGCCTACAAGCCCATGCAAGTGTCGTTGTCAGACCAACTGAATGGCAAGTGTGTGGAGCTGGCCCCTGGTCCCTGCCTGTTCCTCGGGGTGGAGCTTCCCTCCACCACCCCCATCAAACACAGCTCCTGCAGGAACAGCTGGAGCTCCGATGGTACCGGTTTAACGGATAACACAGTGATAGTAATGATGTAATAATGGCAACTGTTCTTATTACTCTTTTCCTTTCATTGTCTTGCCTCATTATGTCTCCAGAGGGTATAGGTGAAGGTGTGGAGCGAGAGGACTGTGTTCAGGCCCTCAGTGGACAGATCTTTATGGGCATGGTATCTTCCCAGTACCAGGCGAGGCTGGACACAGTTCGACTAATTGATGCCCTGGTCACGGCTTGTATCCGGTTTGTTTATTTTTCAATGGAGGATGAGCTCCGCAGCAAGGTGAACACACACGCAAACACACACACACACACACTCATATGAACATTTGACAGTATCTAGTTGGTTGTCTTGGCCGAAATCATCTAATACTCTGTGCTCAGGATCTGAAATGGACCCCATAATCTGTTGTCTCTCTGAAGGAACATTGTGTCATCAGCCGAGAAACAATCATTCACAACAATAAATCTGTATTTCCCAGCATGCAGTTATTTCCAGTCCGTTGTCCCAGCAACAGCACCTTCTTATTTTTATGCCATTACAGTAATTACTACAATAAAGTAAAACTAGAGTAATTGCCAGCAATAGAATTACGTGACAGTGTTTCAAGTGTTTTATATTTTATGTCTTAATTGATAAGAATTGATAATAACTGCCATCATACACCAACATATTTATAACTATATAATTCTTCAATGGAAATGTTATTGTATGTTCGTATTAAAACATTGACTATTATAAATTCTCCAAAACTGGTTTAGGTTTACAGGACATTCTTTCACTCAAACTGAAAATGAAGTATTTTGTTACTGGACAAGAAATCCAGCTGATAATGAATTGCAGTAAATTAAACTTAATTTAAGATGTTTTAAGCTGTTTTATGAAAGAGTGGCCTGTATTTGTTGAAAAATGACGATGTGTACGTTCACAGGTAGTATGTGCAGCACACCAGAAATGTGTGAGCATTAGTTTACGGGACTGTTGTGTCGTGTCCCTGCAGGTTTTTGCAGAGAAGATGGGTTTAGAGACAGGCTGGAACTGTCACATCTCTTTGACTCCAAATGGGGACAGTCCTTGTGATGGAGCTCCATCCAGCCCCGGTCAGGGCTCCCTGCACGAAGACCTGAACCAAGGTACCAAAGCTGTGTTTGTACCAGCTGAAGTTAACATCATTTTGTGTATGCCCATTTACAATGAGTTTGAAAGAATGGAGTTCACCAGACTTGAGGCTAGAGGCTCCAGGCTACATTAGCCGTTTCTAGCATAACACACCTGAATATCAGATCCAACTGTCACTGGTAAAGTTGCATTGTGGGTAGTGTAGGCACCAGGTTTTGATAAGGAAGAAGAATGCAATACGACAAGTAAGAAGAATAGGGAATAAAAAAATCACCTGTGGTCCTGCTGCATCGGTTTGTATCCTTTCAACCTGTCCACCATGAGTCTGATGATGTTGCACCAGTGCAATACTAACCTTGTGGAGTACTCTTTTAAATCTAATACATGGCTGTATGTGCATGTAGGGTAGAGTATGGTGAATCTGTGGTGCACTTTGAGATGCTCCTCTAGACGCATAAATTGGAAATCAGATGTAGTGGTCATGGCATTGCCCTTGTCATGAAATCGGATGTTAACAGAAGAAGAAACCAAAAGAAACAAAACTCTGGAAAGAAACGTTCTCACCTCCATGTTTGTTCAGACTTCCTATTCAGCTGCGTTTCTCAAATTCAGATGGATGTCAAATACATGCTCCTGAAATCCAGCCTCAACGGTTGCGAATCTAAATGCAAGTTCAAGTCATGGAGAGTATCTCTAACACTGGACAGCTCTCCTCACATGTTACACAGATTCTCGAGATGAAGCAGAAGGTCCGCTGCTGCCAGAAGAGGAAGGCCACTCTGACCTGGCAAGTTTCCATCCCACAGACAGCGATGTGCCCAGCTTCCTGGAGGACTGCAACCGGGTAACAAGACCTTTATTAAAAACATAGTTTTCTATGATGGAGGAAATATCGCTCATCTCTTTTACATTCACCCCATACAACAAAGTCTGATCTCTCTCTGTCTTTTGCTTCTGTACCAGCTGTTTGTGCTTTTGACTTGCAGCTAAATTTTGTTCCTGTGCATTCTTTTCAAGGGGGATTATTTGTATGAAATGCTCCTAATTAGATCTTGAATCAACTCAGTTTAGTCTAAGCATGTTTGTTTTTTCTGTCTGTGCTCTCTCTCAGGCCAAGCTACCTCGTGGTATCCACCAGGTTCGTCCTCACTTGAAGAACATTGATAATGTGCCTCTTTTGGTGCCACTCTTCACTGACTGCACCCCTGACAGTGAGTCTTCCCTTTGTTTTTTTCAAGTCCTTGTGTGTATGTGTGTGTGTGTATGTGTGTGTGTGTGTCACACTCCTTCTTTTTGTTTTTCCAAAAGCAACAAAACCCTACATGCTGGACAGAAACAAGAGTCAAAAATGCAAAATTAGATTCTGCACACTGGATAATTAGTCCTGTGAATGTTAATTACCTCCGGTGCAGTGTCTTCTTTCCCCATGGTCTCCATCTGATCCTCAGCAGTGAAGTAGATTCTAATCATGATTAACGACCAATGAGACTGATGAGATGAATCTGAGTTACTGTCTCTGACTACTGTAGATGTGTCCAGTGTTTGCTCGTGAGTAATATTCACATGTCTTCTTTACAGCCATGTGTGAGATGATGAAGATCATGCAGGAGAACAGGGAGGTTACATGCTGTCTGGGAAGCTCTGCCAATTTCCGCAACAGCCGCCTGTTTCTACAGAGTGACGTCAGGTAGGGAATGCATTAGTATAGTCCATCACTAATTGTTGATTGTCATTTTTGTAACAAAATATGAACGAGTTGGAAAAGACTCTGCAGTAATGTCTAACTCTGGAATCTGCATTTTTCTGACAGTTACTTGAACTTGCCTTTACCTAACCTGCAAAATGCCACCAGGATATAAAGTCAAGTTGTCGTTATAAAGTACCCCAATCTTTTTAAAGAAGAATTTGAAAATGTAACTGACAGTTGTTCAAGGCATACAACCAACAATCTGTTGATCTTTACAAATCAAGATGCGATAGTATAACTAGTCTGGCAAAAAAAAGAATGTTTAAATAGAATTAAATCAAAAAGTACATTTAGATATTCACAACATCCCGAATAATCACACAGATTGCTTCATATTCTCCATATTAGACTGTAATCATTCTGATTGGCCACTTTATGAACTTCCGTCCTCCGCAGCATTGCTCTGGACCCTCTGTACCCATCTCAGTGTTCATGGGAGACATTCGGCTATGCCACTGGAGGAGGATTTAACGGAGACGCTGAAGGTCTGTCTCCACTGAGGCTCTCCGGACAGCTCAACAGTCTGGGATGCTCTGTCACCTTCCACCAAGGAGAGAGTGTTAGCATGGTCAAGCTCATAGAACAGGTTAGACACACCGGCACTCAGACACACTCACTGGCACTCAGAAGGTGGATGTCACATTTCTGAATAAATCTGCCTTTGGGTGAATCTGTTCCAGGCGCGACACACAACCTACGGCATCCGCAAGTGCTTTCTTTTCCTGCTGCAGTGTCAGCTAAGTCTGGTCATCATCCAGGTGAGAGGAGAGACTTCACAGCCTCACAACATATGGATGTTTACTCTGCACTAGGCTTGATTTCTATTATGTACACTTACACATTGATATTGAATGGATTTCAAAGGGCTGTGTTGTTTGTGTCCAGTTCTTAGCCTGTCTCGCTCAGCTTCCTCCTCCTATGAACACCACTGACATCCTCTGGCTGTCCTGCTTCAGCTGCCCACTGCTTAGGTACACACACATGCACACACACACGCACACACACACACACACACACACACACACACACACACACACAAAATCACTCTGAAGTAGTAATGTGCAGTTTTCTGCAAGTTACTTTCAAAATGCAATTACTAGTTACTTTCATTTTGGAGTACTATATTACATTACAATGTTACTGTCTGTGTAGAGTAATAAATTACTTATAGGCTCGGCTTTATTAAACACACCCATAAGCCCTATTCGCACGGGACTAGTGTTAGCTGGGGACCTCAAGTGATTTAGAAATTATCCCACCACGTCTGTGTTTCGTGCGCCGCATTCGCACGGGATAAGCGAAGTCTGTGTTTTAACTCAAATTTACTGACATCATGCCCCTCATCGATCGCACCGGAGCCGCCGTAGGAGCAGTTAGATATGGATATTTTTAATTTAATAACTGGTGAGCCTGTTGAAAGATAGAAAAATGTTCCTTACCGCATGCTGCCATGCATGTATGTATGTAATCCATCTAATCATCTTTCAAGATTTCGCTCTTCTGATGAGCCTCCTGAATTTGCACCCAAAATGCTGTAAAAACTTTCATTTATAATTGCCAATGCAGTCTCCATAATTCTCGACCGGGAAAAAGGCAGAATAATGGCGCGGAAAACACAAAAAACCTTAAGAAAAAACAAAAAAACAACCCCAAATCACAGAGATGCCGATTCACACGGGACTAATATTATCACATGACCTCTGTGTTTGGTGAAATATGGTAGGAATTGCGGTGGAATTTTTACTTTACAAATTATGGACATGGCAGATTCGCACGGGATTAAGATCACAGACGACCTCCGCAATTATTACAAATTACTAGAGGTCCCCAGGTAATACTAGTCCCGTGCGAATAG
>OMLP01013588.1:0-14626 GCA_900302685.1 Spondyliosoma cantharus
TTTCCAGCTTTTGATTTTAGTATTGTTTCTTATATGAGGCTCCTTTTTCAACTTCAAGGTCAATATTGTTTTTCACTAACGACAAAACAACTAATTATCTGCATTTATACAGAACTAAGCTTTAGGAGCGTTCCACCTGAACTGTCCTCCAGGTTACGTCTCATTCAGAGATCCACACTTCTCCACTGGCAGGACGGCGGCGAGCGGAACAAGCAGCTGCTAACGTGAGTTGTTCAAAAACCTTCTTTTTAGTAACTCTGTGTACACAAACAATGTTCTCAATGCTGGAGTTCATGTGTAGAGACCCTGGTGATGCTACCAGCAAAGTTTCATGTTGTGTTGATCCTTCTTAGTGTTTTAAAAATACAGATTTTGATGCTAGCGTAAAAGTGCCCCTAGCACTCCTATTGAAAATGAGCTTGACCCGAAAACGAAACTATGCTAAATCTTAAAAGTGCCTCTTTCGTCGTAATTATGCTTTTACACGAAGGTTTGACATTCACAAAAAAAGCCTAGGTTGCATTTTGCCGAGAGTTTCGCTTTCAGGGCAGCTTTGCACACCTGCTCTTATTTATTTACAGAATGTTTATGTTTCAGTGCAGTTTTATCTTTGTGACTTTGCTGAATCCTGAATCATTTCACCGGTAAAAGCCTCGCATATTGTCCACATTCCACAGTTTCATTGTGCGTCCCTCGTTCCGGGGCTCCCTCAGCCTGGTTTTCACTGAAGGCGGATGTCTCTTTGAGCTCCAGCCTTGAGTCCAGCTCACCTCATCAGTATGTATGTGCCCTCCACACAACAACAGAGGCAGCAGGGACAGGATCCCTCAATAAAACAGAGCTGGATGGGGCCTTGTGAAGCCACATTCCCTTCATTCTGGACCTGATATTTGCTGAGCGCAGACAGCGGGCTCTTCAAAGGCGGCCGACATTCCTGCAGGCCTCCACAGATCTGACAAGGCTGCCCTCGCTGCACCCACACACACACACACTCACACACACATACAGTATACACTTTCATGTATGTGTGTCTTTCTCTGCTGATACATTAATGATTTAGCATTAACATTTAATAATGCGGACGTTCTACAGTATATTGGCGAATCAAATCATGAGCAGCTCTCTCCTGTTTGTCTCCTTACACACTGCAATACATCTCAAACTCAGATTTATCATTCATTCATAAAAAATACTTTTTTCCTGTTTCTTAGCCCACCTCCAGTGTTTGGCCTTGTCTAAACTGAAGCATCTCCTTACCGAAATATATTCAAACATACCTTGACACTGTGAAACCGTGATCATTTCTTAGATAGTAGCGTGAACATCTCACACCGTCGCAACTCTTTGCTTAGAATAACCTCAAACGTTCTGATTATTTCCAGGTTTGCGTGACAATATTGGAGATAAGTCAGCAGCCGTGTGCGTGTCTAAGAGCAACAGAAACTAGACGTGAATTCCCTGCAGTAGAAAACGTGTCTTACAAAGTACTCTGTCAGACAATGCTCGTTGTACCAATACTAGGAAGGATTTCCTAACTGGAGGTGCTAACAGCCCGCGGCTCCGCAGCTTCACAATGACTAAATTCATCTCTGTTGAGTAAGACAACATTCTTGAATGTCATCTGAGTCATTTTCCAATTTTCATCATTTTCGCATCCACTTCAGTCGTCACTGAGTAATTAATATTATCCAGATACTGTAGCTTTACTGTTAAAAGTGACAGATGTACAGTCATTTTCAGAGGAAACAAAAAAGTCCGTGCACAGCCTGAAGGTGCGTGACTCCGTGCTGCTCACTGTAAGCAGATTAGCAGCAGTTCTGCCGGTGCATGGAGACGGCACTAACAGCATATTAGCCCTGTTGCTTTGTTTACCTCAGGGCTCAGCTTTCCTGGAGGCTACTAAATTAGCATTAGCCAGTGCAGCACTACGCAATTAAGCCTAGTCTGCTCCATGTCACAGGCAGATCAACACCATGCAAAGTCATGCTAATTGGCTTAACACTAAGCCTGTTTGAAGTGTGCTAGGTAGTGGCACTGGCTCATGACTGATACACAAATCTGGCCACATCAAAGGGATGCCCAGGCAGCCTAACCTTCGCTTTAGTTGTACATCAGTGGTTGATTCATTCAGGAGCAACTCCACAGTTGATGACTGAGGTTTTTCAACGAGGCAGCAGGGTTGTAAGCGAAGGTCTGTGGGTTCAGAATCACTGCTGAAGAAATCTGTGAGGAAGGGAGGTGAATGAGAAGCAGCGTTCCCTCTGTGAAACACAACTTCCAAAGTTACTTTGAGTGGAAGTGTGAATCGATTCATCTGTCATTCATCCGTCGTAACGCATGTCAATGGCCACCTTTAATCAATTAATAGGAACAATCAGAACAATAAAAAAACCTAAATCCATCTGCAGCACTTTGCAAGGGTGCTGTAATCTCTGTAGTATCAATTTCACTTGGGCAGCATGACTCACAATTAGTGGAAATAATATTTTCCATCATAATTTTCACAGAAAATAAAAGACAGGGCACTCCTACTGCGCACACATCTCTCAGAGACGGGCAGCGACGTGACAGCGCCTCCTTAGTTCCTGGTTTCTTTGTTGTAGCCGATGTTAGCTCGAGGTGAAAAGGCTAACGTAACTCCGCATGTGTCTTATCCAGTTTGTGCTTCCCAGGAGAATCAACTAATCTGAAATGTGCCCTGATGACTGGGCGTGCTCCATCTGTTGATCGCTGCCACAGAGCTCAACAGAAAATCAACAAATCAAAATTAGAAGACTATAATTTAAGTCTGCAAACTCCCAATTGTGTTCTTGTAACCTTTGATGACTCTGGTGAGTACCGAGAGAGAACAGGTATTACTGAGATGCTAAATTAAACGATCAACCAATCTGTTATTTTATTTTATTTGCATACCTTCCAGCGAACTACAGGACGTAATGCAGCGTGAAATAAATGCACCGCACTGTTTCATTTCAGACGGCTTGTTGGGCATTTCTCACTTTCCCCCTCCTCGTCCTGTCATGATATTTCAAGGAAGACTTTCAAGGACACGAATTTGTCTCGGCTTCCGTACGAGTGCCTCTCTGCACTCTTCACCTGCCAAATGTGGGGATTACATTCAGCATTTTTCAGGGATGGCAATAAATCAGAATGTATTTGAAAGGGATGATGTGTACAGGTGTGAATATGGAGAGAAGAAACTCCTGCTTGATCTCCTCTTGTCTGCCAACACGCTGACAGCGCCTCCCTTTCCAGGAACATATTAGCATTCCTGCAGCGCACACCAATCCCAATACTCCGTGTTGGGTCAGAGAAATCAAAGCGGTGCACATCTGAGGAATATCACAGAGGAGACGCATAGATTAGTGCCCACGGGTTGTATCGCTAATTAAAGAATAAGAGGGAAAATGGTGCTTGGCTGCTCTCTAAGGATATGCTGCTGTCAAGTGATTGGCTTCAGGTAATCAATATGCTCACTGGGTGGGAGAGGCGGCGGGATCAGACCCCCACTTAAATTTGCTTCACAGTGAAGGAAATGAATTACTGTGAGTGTTTAATCTTCTTCTCTATAAAGACCAATCAGAAGAGGCGAGCAGATGCCAAACGACAAACAAAGTCGGCAACTAGCTGGTGAACACGGCGCAGTTTCCCCCGGTGGAGACCAAAACAGAGCTCAAAGGAGCGTAAACATGGGAAATACATTCATCATGTGCTCATAAACACAATCATAATGTTTTTTTTATCTTGTTTGAATTGTGCCATGAACGACACGTGTTTGTCGATTTAAAAGATAATTTTGCAAGTCAATTTTTTTGTCTTAAAGATGTTTAAATATCTTTTTTGGAAAGGAAAAGAAACAGACAACAACAAAACAAAACAAAAAATAGTTGTGTTGGCAGTTACTTAAATAATCATACATTTAGTTTGTATAGGAAAAAATAAAGTAGAGAAAAAACATTTACATCTCTATATTATGTGTCAACTTTTACGGCACCTGCTTAATGTGCCTCAAATAGTCATTTGAAGTAGACAAAAAAGAAACATAAGAAACTAAAAGACAGACATTTTTGTGTGTACTTGTGTTGCTACAAATGTCCGCAAGGATTCATGCATGCATATCTCAATGTGCACCTTTACATACGTCTACCTTCTCTTCACTCATTGCCCTCAAGCTGTTCATACCACATCCATTTCCAAGAACCTTTTCCATAGCAACTCAAAACCATCACAACAGTTCCTTTTCCTGTACGTTATTCTTTCCATGTTATACATTTCCTTGATCGTTTTCTTCCACTTAGTTATTTGCGCTACATCTGGTTTCAGCCAGTTTTTAGTCATTATTATTAAAGATATTTAAATGTCAATATACGTCAGCAACACCAACATGGCCGTCACGTCGAGTATTTAGAAAAGTCCCGTTGAATCATATTGAAAACTGCAGTTCTGTGAGCTGCTGACATACGAGACCAGCTCTACAGTGTTTCAGCCACCGCTTCCTATTTTCAGTCTTACATGTTGTTAGTTTTATGTCATGACAACCTTCTGAAGTACAAAATGTTGCTTTTGAATATCTCGGCATTCACTACCGTACGTATTATTTCTCAAATAAGGTCCAACAGAAGGTCCTTGAGTTCGGCTCTAGAACTGCTCTCCGGCTGAAAGTCAAGTGAGGTTGAGTGTCTGACGGACGTCTCCAGCAGGCTGTGTAGTTCACCAGAACAAGATAATTACAGTGGTTACGCTCTTCACAATTAGACACCTCATAACAATTGTTCCATTATTTGACACATTTTCAAAATCTATTCATCGATCTAAAAACCCGGCCTGCAGACGTCTGACGGCTGTGAGATGGAGGCAGGTCGTTGTGGCAGCCTGAGCTGTGGATGATGTCTGGATTGTTACAGACCACCTACTGCAACCTCGCATGTAAGAAATGTCTGAATCCTGTCTGCAGGCATAACAAAGCCCTTCAGACACACAAGCCAGCGCCGGGGTAATACGACAGGAGCAGAAAAAGGTCTGCTCACAACCTCTCCCCTCTCCTATTTATTCCACAAACCCCTGCTGTGATCAGTGAACGTGTCCTCGGGGACGCCGGCAACAACAGAGCAGGTAATTCTCCCTCGACCTCCCCTGAGTCCATCATGTCCACAGTGCAAAACAAGCCAGAGTCCCAACAGAACTGACCCCGATTTAAACCCACCGCTTCAACCTCTCCTATTCTCTGAAGAAAGCCACTGTTTGTTACCTAACGTGCGCCGACGGTTCTGCGTGAAGGAGGAATTACTATGCAGGGAGGGACAGAAGGATTAGAGTGCGGGCGCAGATCGGACGCAGCCTTATTTACAGCTCACAATGTTTTTCTGTGGAGGAGCCAGCCTTAATTTGCTGCTTAATAACTGACTTCCACCACCATGTTCAAATCCCCCCGAGAGGCTTTTGTGGTTTGTTCGCAAGATGTCTCCGCTGGCTGCACTGCAAATTAGCCTTTCAGAAAGGCACCTCACCTTCCGGCCACAGCTTGCAACTCACAAGGTCTTCTTTTTTTTCTTCTTCTTCTCGCCCGGCGCCTTTCTGCTTCTATCTGCCAGTTATAACCTTCAACTAACCTTTAAACCACTGTGAATAATTTAAATCCTATTTTCATATCAATGGAGGAGTCAAGCCAGGCAATTATCTTTTATCTGTGTACTTTGCTGTCGGAGCAAAGCATAATAAAGTCTTCCCAAGAGAGAAAAGAGAAAGAGAGGGAGAGGGGGAGAGAAGAAGACGAGGCACAGATAGTGTAGAGAAGCCATAGGCCGTAAGGGCTCAGAGAGAAAGTTGATGAGAGAGAAAGACTAGGAAAAGAATGGGAACAGAGTGTGGATGGCTGTGATGCTATCTGGAAGACTCTAATGAAAAGAATGAATAATTCACTAATGAGCAGCAGATCTGTCATGGAAAGAAACACTGCTTACATCTGCGCTGGTTTCCGGGAAGAGGATGTGGCGGGTGCCACATGTGTGGTTTTGGTGGCTGGTGGAAGACAGTAAAGATAAACATGACAAATTGGCAGTTCAATTAGGACTTTCGGGTCGCTGTTTTCTCGCTGCGTAGCCGATAGCTCCGTTCTGTGACGCGCTGCTGTCGAGGCCAAAGCCAGACTGTGTTAAAGCTCATTTGTGTGACAGTGATTTAGAGCCGTGCAGAAGATGGGTGCATCCCAGGAAAAAAAAAGTGGAAAGGGAAAAAATGTGAGGAAGAAATTCCCCCTGGTACTCATTAAAATTCAGCAGTACAGCAACACCCCCCCACTCCTTCCCCCTCCCTCTCTCGTTCTCTCCTTCCTCCGTCTGTTCCAACAGCCATCGTCTCGCCTTGTTGCCTCCCTGCATGCCTCCCCGGACTGTCCATGATCATCCTGATGAATTCATAAAACTTGCTGCATTCCTGATTGAGACGGAGCAGTGGAGAAAACAAGAGGGATGGAGAGAAGAAAAAGCAATATCCACCGGCAGAGAGGAGGTGAAGAGAAGGGGCTGTGGGGTAGGTGAAGAAGTGAATGTGTTCAGGAGAGATGGGATGCAGAGATAACAAGAGAAAGAGGGGAGAGGATGAGGGAAGCAGCTATAGGCTCTGCAATATTAATCTACGGTGCAGAGATAAAAGACAGGTGAGCGCTGCGAGTGAAGGCAGGATTTCCTTTTGCGGAGAGCGAATGCAGGGCACGTTATTGAAAGAGCAGCCATGTTTGAACTAATGCCAAACTTCCCTTGACTTGCATCTGCCCGCTTCACCGAGATCCTTCAGGAGTGGGCCAGAGGCAGAGCTCATAACCCCTGTGATCCGATCACACGAGGGTCTGCAGCTCTTCACTCGAGCCACATGGCACAGAAATGCAATATTAAACAGCTTAAAATCATTTGAAGCTAGTCAGTGTATTTACATGCGTGCTAACAATTCAATTATAACCAGATTAAGGCAACATACCCGCTGCGAAACAACTAGACTGTGTTGTTCAGTGTAACATAAATTAATCTCAAGCATGGCACAATTAATCAAACTAAATTTCCTTCGGGGAGACAAAGAAACTTAAGCTGCTCTCTAAACTCCTCCGACAGTCGAGTGCTTCCTTTTCTCTCTGAGGTTGCACCATCTCACCTGCGATAAAAACAACTCTGCTACCTACGACTGGGACCAAGTATGAGTTTTGCTGGTCTCGAGTCTTTGCGCTCAAGTCCCAAATCAAGACTGAGAAAGTCCCAACTACTAAACACTGACTTTCGAGGCCTTAAACAAGTCAAAACGCATCTCTGTCTCATATTTTTGACCCCCTGGTTTTGCACTTTTTGTCGACCAATGCACAGTTTTTGGAAATTATCTTTGAGATAATTCTATTTGCACCAACTGCAGGTCTCCAGTCTCAAATCTTAAGAGTCCATTTCATCAACAGGGCCTTGATCCACCTTTCTCTGTGCAACTTCAAATGTCAAACAAAGGTTTCATGTTTCCGTAGAAACACATATTTTGCATCCTGACTCACCAGATCTTTGGAATCATCTGTCTCTCTTTGGGGCACCAGCTCGCTCAAAATAAAGTCGTAAGTCAAGACTAACAAGTCCCAAGTTTGTTTAAACAACGTTACATTTAATGAAGAGCGCTTTATGACTTGCCGAGGACCCAAAACTCAACGGAGCCTCCACCTACAGTTTCTCTGTCTAACTTTAAATATCAAATGTCATTTTTCCTCGACTGGAGCTCAGTAATGCAGCTTTAACTCTTCATGCTTCTCTCCTGCAACTTGACTGGTTCAGAGTGGATCTGGGGATGAGTGTGGCGACTGATGTCGATCAATATTAATGTTGGTTGATTCAGGAGATGAATTGTTAACATAGTTTTTAAGTCCAAGTGGAGCCACGAGTCCAAGTCGACTTGCAGGCCTAATGTTCTTTGTTTTGTCGAGTGTCATTGTCATCAAACTTGAGCGCAAACCTGCTGCGAGTATCCAGATTAATTATAACACTTGAAATATAAAATCTCAGAGGAAATGAGACGAACTCCACATTTAAAACGAGCGTATGATCCATTAAACCGTCACCTAGTAATGACATTTATAACGAGGCGAGATGCGCCACAAACGTTCCAGTTCAGTTCAGGTGACAGTGATTTATTGAGCACGCGGTACATTTGCTCTGCGTGATTACTGACGGGGCATGTGTGGACTGAGAGTTATTCTAAAGAGGATTTCTGCGTCCTTCTGTGGCGGAAATCCACAATTTTATAGACACATAAAAACCTTTTTCTCCAGCTGAACTTTGATTGACAGCTCGATGGATCCACCCACAGGCGGTGAAGCGACGTGGGTGAGGTGTCAGCGGTTGTTGGCGTCTTTGCCGTGTTCTGTGTGCTAATACGCTCATTTTGTGGCACTTAAGATATTTTCTGAAACCACACGTACCTCCAGCTATTGCGCCGCTTATCGCACACACACATTCTTGTTAGATCTGGTTCTTACGAGCCATGTAAACGCTCTAATCGTAATTTAACCGTAATCTTGTTATTTACAATAACGTATAGTGTTTATTAAACACGCTGAGTGCAGGACGAGCCTCATCCGATCCGTCCAGCCCGTTTCCTCTCCGCTACATCGAGCAGCTGCCATGAGAGCAGAGCGGTGGCAAGCTCTTCCTCCGTCACATCCATCTGTTTGCATCTTTTCCGCGTGTAGGTGCATGAATAATCAGTTCGCGTGTGTTACATGCTGCGCCGCGTGATATAACAGCATATGTATAATCGTATTCATAGCTCTACATGTTCACGAGGAGATGGAGGAAGTGTGGGGGAAATCATGTAACAAGTGAAGGTCAAGGACTGCTCTCTATCCCAGTGCGAGGAGATCTGTGTCGACAGCTGACGTCAAAGGTTTACTGCAGGTCTGTGTGTAACAAGAGGGTGTACCTGATTACCATCCGACCCCTGCCATTAAGCAGGTGTTTGCTGATTTGATAAGACATTGACTAAGGGATAAAATCTACACGTCTCTGTGATATAACTAATCTTTATCTTTATGTGCGCTTCTGTTACAGTGTAAAGATGTAATGTGACGGAACACGCTGACTACAAACAACGTCACGTCACACCAATATTGCTATATATGTCGTGAACTGATGTATTAACTTAGAACAGCAATGCTAAGCTAACGTAGCCTGAATCAACGAGAGTTACACCTGGCTAACATGCTACCAGCTCAGCTTCAGTCCAAACGGGCTGACTTGGCTCGCGTGATCAAAAACGAGCAAGTCAGTGAGTTCAACAACACGAGACGACTTCGCGAGACAGCTGATATTACTCACTGGTTCAACAGCAACAAGTCCAGCTCAGCGTCTGTCTGCAGCTTTTTATTTTATGAAACTGTTGCCAGCGACTAAAAGCTAATCTGAGATCTACTCCTGCCTCTCGCCTAGTTACTGTCTTCTTGGCTTCCTCCGTCTTTCCACCGCTGTCATCATTTCTGTAGAAGCTGTTGAGCCTCGCCCGTGAGCCGGCTCACCCTGATCCAGTTCTGATGCCTTTTTTTACAGGCCAAGACCAAAAAAAACCTCCAGCTCCGTCGACCCCATGCTGCTGTGACAGCGTGTGAGCAGATTCAGGTAGCAGAGGTACAGGTGGCATTCAGGAAAATCTGTAAATCCCAGAGAGTTTATATCACAGATCATCACTCATGTATAAACTACTGTTGTACATTTTATAAATATACAGGATATCCTCTAACTGATACGTAGTCGTTGGTCATCAAGTTATTCAGCTATATTTAAAGATCCAAAATTGGAGAAAGTGAGATTATGATTCGTTTTTTCATTATAAAGTAGGTCTAGGTGCTACATAAATACTGTCAAAGTATCAGAGAAATGCGTACAGGATGTAGTCAGAGACTGTGGCTTTATACAACCCGTCAGGACTTCTGTAAGTCTGTGATGTCACAACTACACAGCCACGCCCCCGGTCACGCCCCCCCGGCACGGCCGCGGATGCAAAAACAGCAACAGAGCCGAGGTGGGAACACGGTGGGCGGTGCATGCTCCGTCCTGTGAGAGCTGACCAGCAGACTGGACTCTCAGGAGAAGGGTTAGAATAGAGGTGCTGCATTTAACGTTTTGTAGCTGACAACAAAAATAACAGTACGACCCTGAGAATGATGATTACATGGGGCCGTGACATATTCCGTTCTTGTCATGTCAGACATGCTGAAAGAGCTTCACGAAACTCCTTCTGTCACTCGGAAACCGACGCTTTCAGAAAGCCAGACGCGTTACCTCGAGGCCAGGCGTCCATTAAACCCCACCTGTGTTTTTTTTTTATGTTTTTAGTTTGCTGCCCCCTCGCACAAACACATAAGCCGAGCAGAAAAACACATACTTTCCTTTTCCCTCCGGTCGTTTCTCAGCCTTTGAATTACACACACCGACTAATTGACCAACAGCCTGGTGCAGAATCTATCCCCAGAGAGACAGCAGCGAGACGGAGAGAGGAGGCTGGTTAGGCACAATCACAATGGGAGCAGACTTAATGATGTGCTGAACATCAAAAAAAATCCTTAATAAGCTGAGAAATTCTCTCCCTTGCAAACAACTTGTCTTCTAAAACATACTGTATATGTTTCCTTAGAAAAGCACAATTAGACGATTACACTAAAAAGTATAAATATCATTAAGACATATTCAGAGCTAATTAATTTAGAGGATGTAGCGTTCTCATGTGGGGAGAGAGATGGAAAGTACAGGAATAATAGACGCGGCAAATGTTGCATTCCATTTTCTTTTTGTTAATTTGCAGATTTCCCGCTGGGAGAGGTAAAATAACCCCCAGCAAGACTTTTTTCTTTTGCTGTTAATAATAATAGAGTTGCTTTTTCAAGCTACGCAAACACGGAGCCTGATTTGCATAGCTTAGCTGCGCAGCTCTGCAGAAAAAAAGGGCCAAAATGTCCTTAAAAGCTGCAGCAGCCACGCTGTGTTTTTGTTTTGGTGTTGATCCGCCTGTTTTTTCACTTTAATGTGCTAATAAGTTGTCAGAGGCAGTTCGCTGGATTCTGGCACCGGCACACACAAACACTTTCTCATTATTCCTTTATCAGCACTCCCTGTTCACTACTCGTCTCTCTCTGTGCCATTCTCACCTGTCTCTCACCCACAGCCACTCTCGTCTCCCAGGGGGGGAAGATGCCCAGACTTCCCTCGTGACAGATCTGTTCCCTGCAGATTTGAGCTGCACACCCTGCCTCTCTTCAAGGTGACAGACTGTTGTATGCCCAATTCGCTCCCAATAGCACGCCTCAATGCCTTCCTCACACTCTCTGCAGTACAAAGCACACACGCTCCCCACAGATCAAACGCCATCTTATCCCTATAAACTTTATCAAAGAATAGCTGGGAACAAGTGCGAGAGAACTGGAGCTGCCACGGGGAGCTGTACGAATTATCGTGTAGATATGCAGATGCATCTCGGTACTCTATTTGTATTTGTCAGAGGTGAACAGAATATTTGGAGAGAAGTGTGAACTTCAGTTAGATGGGAGGACATGTTGAGGTAACTTTATATTGACTTTGAAATGAATTGTGGCGATGCACACGTATCTAGAGACTCTTTTACATGTTTACTATCAGCAGACTGACACTGCTAACGTGTTGATCACCGTCTTAGTTTAGCATGTTGTCACGCTAACAACTGTTAATTAACGATGAACTTAAGGGCAGCTGTGGGTCGGTAAGCAATTTAAGACAACGAGATGTTGTAGCCGATTGGATTAATTACTGTATGTTGCTCTTCTCTGGGTGAAGCACTGTAAATAATGCAATAAGAGTTATAGCTAGCAACATGGCGGATGAAGAGCTTGTGCCAAAACAGAACTTTCTTTAATACAATATTGTGTTTAATGATGCAAAAGGAGAAATAATCTACAGGGCATTTCAGAATTGATAAAAAATGATGTGATTGCAATCAAAGAGATTGTGATATTATTATTATTATTATCCAGATCACCCACGCTTAGGTAAAGATGATCTTTTTACATTTTAAAACTTTAGTTTGGGAACTTTTTACCCATCAAATTTAAGGAAAAGAAATGTCTGATATTGGCAGATGTGCACATGTACATCTGCCAATAATCAGACATTTCTTTTTGCATTGATCGTTCAAACACTCGGGACTAAGATACAAATGGAGGCAGGATATTTTACAGCAAATCAATAAACTTTAATGTCTGTAAAGCTACGAGGAAGAACAACATCTTTTCCACATTATAATCTCATTATAAGTTTTCATATGGCTGCATATCAGACAGCATATAATGAGATGGCCAATATGAAATGACTAAAATAACCAAACAACATATTGATTGAGCTCTAACTGATATGTTAAGACAAAATACTGTATTTCTTTTTTTGTTGGTGATGGTGGTAAAGTTTTGTATCTTTAGTATCTATATTGATTTATAACTCCCCTGCCTGTAAAATGGACTGTATGAAAGAGCACACGAACACCTCAGACTAGGAGAAAACTGTGAACGCAGCCAGTACAGTTGGAGGTAGGTTTATAATTACCACCAGCTCCCAAAGGGCTTTCCATCGCTACCCACCTCTTCTATCCAAGCCCAGCAGCATTTGTTCTTAATGCCTTTGTCGACATCTTTAGTGTCGTCCCCTGGCTTCATGAATGTGCGGTCCATCCTGACACTACGGTGCACGTTGCCAGTATGGAAAACCCAGATTCAACCGCACGTGTAGGGACATTCTCTCTGGATCAATCTGTTTGGCCAAGGCCGGCGCCGACTGTATTTCTGATTGGCTAGTAGACCTATCATTAGTGTGATTGAGTGAAAGTTGCGCCTCTGTTAGATCTCTGGGCAAACCCGATTTTTTTATTTTGTTTTACGCCGGAGATCCGGCGCGGCGCTGGAATGCAATCAGCCCTGAATAATAATAACAGTGAAAGAGGCCACGGCGGAGAGGAGACGGTGTCCATCATTTCCACTTGCATGCAAGCACAAGTACACACTTCCAGAAATCAGAGAAGAAAAACTCCAATTCACCTGCAAATCAGACACATTGACGCGCTAAATGAGGCGTGCTGACGGAGCAGGATCCCCAGGTAGCGCCACCACCCTTCAGGCATCCAAGACGTCCACCATCGCTCTCATCCATCACATCCAAGAACAGGTGAAGCAGCAGGAGCTCAGGATGAGACTCATTTTTCTGCCTTTTTCTCTCTTTCCATCTCGAGCTAGTCAGAGCGAGTTAGCGTCGCAGCCAAATGTGTTCATAATTCAAACGGCAACACTATCTGCGGCAGCGACGGGCCATGCATTATTCAGCACGATGCTTTCCTCCTGCAAACAGACAAACAGAGCGCTATTATGGTGGCACTAACGAAAAAAGCACACAATCAGAATGGCAGACATTAATTGCTTAATTAGGAGACAAAACAAATGGGAAATAGTCACTTCCTGTTGGAGGCTGTGCATGAAACTGGCCCAGCTTCAACAGGTGCACGTCAGAGTTTACTGAATAATGACGGGTCTGCTGTGTTTGTGTGTCTGACGCTGACTCTGACTCATGAATAATGTTTGGCAGAGTGCAGAGAATTCACAACGATCTGACTGAGGGAAGCAACCTCTGATTATCATTATCAAACATTTCAGAACTACTAGAAAAGCTGTATATCTTCATATTTGAGAAAGAGGAGTGAGAGAATATTTTGATCAATCTTTTCTTGTAGAAATAACTGAACGTCGTGTCCATCAACTCGTCTATTCGTCAACTCAAATTCACCCCCCAGATAATATTAGGCAAATAAAACTATACATTTCCTCGTGTGAGTGTTAAATCTCGGATGGTGCATTTGTCCACTTGCTGTCACAGGAAACTGGAGGAACACTGTGGATCGACATGAAGTGATATATGAGGTAAACATGGTTACATGAGGCCATGAATGACAACAAATAAATCAGCTGCTGTTTATTGATCCTACACGAGACTGGCTTCTTTAGTTTAAACTCAATACATTGATTCAATCTGACTTTCTGTTTAGAGGTCCAGCATGGATCAGAGTGTAATGGCCCGGGTGTATGCGTGGACCTGCTGTTTGATGATCTGGATCAATACAGCCGATACAATCATGGGTGGAGGTATGAGGTGAGGCAGCAGGACGTGGCCTCGGCTCCCGGCTGATTAAAGGCGATATAATCCAGACAGACTCTGAGAGTCTCTGTGGACAAACACGACAGAATCATCACGACTTTTATCAGGTGCCCACTTTGCTCCACAGCGTTCAATCAGGCGAGCGACGATCAAAGAGAAAACAGAAAGCAGTGAAATGTAAGGTTAACTCTTGATCAGCCGCGAGCTGCTGAAGCCTCCTCCTTGTTCACAGCAGCCACTGAGACGACAACACGTTTTCTTAAATCTCACATTGCAAAGCGGTTGACTAAGAGCTTCCTGTCTGATAAGCTGGTAGCGTGTCAGCTCACACCCAGTGGTGTGTGTGTGTGTGTGTGTGTGTGTGTTGTTCCACCTGACACGTCTCCTCCACCCACCTGACAAAACGCTAATTTGGGGAGCGGTTGTTCCTTTGTTTCTCTGAGGAACAG
>OMLP01013589.1:0-12204 GCA_900302685.1 Spondyliosoma cantharus
CAATCCACTGGAAGACAGTGTGTGTGTGTGTGTGTGTGCGGGACAGTTCGCCTCGACCTGGGTACGAAAAGCGAAAGTGTGTGTATGTATCGGCAGTATCCGCAGAGAGCGATCACGATGGGAGCGGAGAACTAATGTAGTATCCTTGGGGAGGTCACGAGGGAAACAGTTTTGAGTGATACTTCTGCATGGAACGCGGTCTCTCGCTGAACCGAAGCAGAAGCAAACTTTTTGAATTAGACCTCATAGATATAATATGAGTGAAGATTTAGGGAACTATGGTTTCTTAAAGGGATATTCCGGTGTAAGTTTAGTCCATGTTCTAACACACCGTGACACCGAGTAGGACCCCCCCCTCGAGAGATAAAGTTTGCAGGCCGCTAGCTTACATAGTTTTAGCAACTTCAGAAACGACCGCACGACAACAATACATTGCAGTAAATGGATCTAAGTTTAAACCGCCATCAAAAAGCCATAAATAATGCTCAGAACAGCACCAAACTTCAGTAACATTACAAATAGGGTCCCAGCACATATTCAAACATCAAACATTTGATATCGTTGCCAGATTTGTAGGAAAAGATAAACAAAACTCACCACCCGAGAAGCTTCCTTGTTGTGGGGAAGCCCTGTGAGTCGATTACCGAGTGCAGTAGAGTCCAGCAGTAATGATCATCCTTGAGTTGCGGAACTCTACTGCACTCGGTAAACACATTTTGGTGGATTTTGGTGCTCTGGTGAGTATTTCTGGCAGCAGAACGGTGTATGTGAGTCAAAATAAACTATGGTGTGTGCGTATGTGTGTATTCATGGTCAGTCATGTTCATATATCAGCCAGTACATCAGTGTGGCTCACTGATATGATTTCAGTAGTTTTTGGACGGCGTCGGAGCTCTATGGCACAGATGGCTTGGATGCATACGTGTAGGATCACCGTCGCGGGGTTCTGAAAACTTGGAAAAACATTAGCGTAGTCGGAAAAAAGCATTGGAATAGTCCATTTAGTCTGGCCTCCAAAAGTGTGAGCAGTGCAAATATTTATAAAAAAAAAGGAAAATAAGCTATGAACAAGATGATAGAATAGTACTGAAATTGAGTTCCTCTATAACTCAAGATCTTCCAGGCAGAAACAGTCGGCAAAAAGAAGAAAAAGAAACAATTTAATTTGCACCAGGCCAAGATGACCCCCTTTTAAACTAATAGCATCTCCCGCTGGGTGTATTACTCACATTAGAAACACAATTAACAATATTTTTCGGCAGAGAAGACATTTACCGCCCATTGAACCTTACCCATAAATTCTCTGCATCTGTCTTAACATTTCCCCCCAACCAAAACAAGTTAATTTGCAACGGAATCACTATGACTAATGCAAAACATATTGATTGTTGTTGACCACATGACCCTGAAAACGCTCTTCTTAACGGAGGAAATTGTGATGCCCCTGTTTTGCCAGTCAAACTCGTGAATGGGAGATGGCAGGAAGAACATGTAGCATTTCATCAAGTGGTGAGTGAGAATATATATGTGTGTGTGTTTGTGCGACAGGATACAGCAGAACATCCAAGTGTGCACCCTTGATCGCACTACTGACACAGTTAAGGAGACGGGGACAATCGCAAGGTGTTTTAACTACTTTGTGAACAAGGAAGGGTTCAGATAAATGTGTGCTGTGTGTGTGTGTGTGTGTGTGCTGCCCACAGTCACTGACAGAGCTGCTCCTTCACAATCACATCATAAGGCAAATAAAAAACGCCACCTGACCTAGAGCTCGATCGTAACACTCCGCTCGAAACAGGGTTGGACGTGGGTCAGGCTCTACCTTGCCCTTTCGGTGACCAGGCCTCTGGGGATGGAAGATATTGATGGAAAGAAAAGTACGAGAAATATCTTACTTGCTCTTGAAAGAACATTTAAATGGATGGAAAGAGAAAAATGAAACTGAGACTTCTGTTATGTTATTATGCGTAATTGTCGGTAATTCTACAGTGTAATTCTGTTTGTGATTCATCAGTGTGTGCAGATTTGAGTCTGACTCCAGACACCGACTCTGCTGTATGTCCTGGTGTAAAGTAGGATCAGTAGAACCAGGCGACACATGCGTCAGAAGCCCTGAGCACAGAAGCACAGTGTCACTTTTGGTTTCATTCGACCCTTCTGTGTCAGGAAGCAATTATTAGATGTTAATGAATCCAGACAGCAACTTTTTACAAGCTGGAAACAAAGTAACTCCAAAAAACTTTGCAAAGAAGAAAATTAAATTATTTCACTGGGAAAAAAAACTAAAAACTTGGTTGCTCTTTTAATCAGCAACAAATTCAACCATGCCTTAATGCATAGTTAATTACATCAACTTTCCCTTTTTTTAATCAAAGCGAGAGGGAAGATCTAGTTAAACGGAGGCATATGGACGTTAGTGTGAAATATTGAGAAGTATATGAAAGAGGAATCCTGTATTCCCCGGTGTATCTCTCAGACAATCGCAGCCAAAAAAAAGGATGGAGCAGAATGAATTGAGGTGCTCGTTGTTGTTGTTGTTGTTGTCGTGGCTGTTGTGGAGAAAATCTTCGGCTCACCAGTAAAGCTATTATCCCCTACCACCGAAACACAATGAAATTTGAGTCAATTCGGTTTTATTGATACTCTCACGAGTAATTTAGCAGGTAGCGTTTGAAGTCACAGTCCCACCTTATTGTATTCACATCAACAAACAATAGATAATGCGATAACACGCAATGTCATTGTAACGGTAGATGCGGCGGAGACACACAATACGCAGCACTGCTTTGGCGGTATTGTGCTTATTCTGTCCAGTCGATTAAATCGTCTTTGTGAAAAAGTGATAGACACACTTTAGTCAGGACTGTGGAAGCTCGTTCTCACTCCCTGTCTGGTCAGTGGCTGCACCTTTAAAAGTTTTACTCTGTAGTTACCACTCTAGTGTCATTCCTGGAAGAGCTCCTTTAGTGTAATAGGATAAACGGGATAAAAAGTACTTGTTGGGGGTAGTGAGGGTCCTTTGTGTGAGCAGGTGTCAACCTTTATTTGTTTCAGGTCACGTGACGTAAGTAAGGTTTGATGGATATTCGTTTCCTTGGAACAGGTAAATCAAAAGCCTTTCAAAAAACAAGTCAAGAACAACAAAATGAAAAGGTAAACTACATTACGTGGTTATTTAAGTAACGTCACTGAACTTGTGTATGTGATGTGATTCGTTTTCTAGCCTAAACACGACCGAACTGCGACCGTTTCAGAATGTTAATTGTCCAGGACTCATAATGTGTCATAATGTTCTTAATGTTTGTCAATGAACTTTATTTTCAAAGTCCAACCCAGCATTGCATTGTACATTTTATTGCTAGCTTGAATCAAAAGTTTTAAGTTATGTAACATAAGTAAAATTGATTCCAAAGGTGGTTAGCCAAGCTGCCGTGTTTGACGAATTGGAAGTGAGAACCTGTCGACTATGAGATAACTGCAATGACTTGTTGGACCATCAGATTTTAATTAGAAGAAAAACACTCTTAAAAACTTCCAGATTCTACATTTACTGCTGTTTCATATATTTTATTAAATGTGAAACCCAAAATATTGAGAGATGAAGAACTGAAACTAGGTATTCTCTTCCGGGCAATGTTGGATTTTGTAAAACAAAAAAATCCCAAGTGATAAAATATCGAGTCCTGTAAGACAATCTTACTCAACAATCTGTTGTTTTAAAAAATGTTTGATGAGTTCCAGCAAACGTGAAATTTCAGGCAGCCGTTGTTTTCCCTTCTAAGTAATCATTTATTGAACTTTTGCATTGAACTGCAAAAATCATCAAGCTTTTGAATTTTCATAGGAAATGCTTTAGTAGATGCTTATTAATCTGAGAATATGGATAGTTAATTACTGGAAACATTTTATTTAGGCAGAATGACTGATGAAAGAAACCCTCTATGAGATAATTACAGAGAGAGAGAGAGAGAGTTGGCAGCTAGCTAGCCTGAAGGTCTCAGAGTTTGTCTCTCCACATGATACTTTGCTGATTTTACCCAGAGTCAGATGAGAAGCAGCAGGATGACGCGCCCCGCCCCACTGCAAAAAAACTGCTCTGGAAACAGCTTGAGGATCATGACAAAGAGCCCGGTGTCTTGACCCGACTCCTAAAAACTTTCCAGATCCCAATCCGAATGTGGATCTGTGTGACGCGCCGTACCAAGTCCGATCCAAAGAGGCCCCCGATCCCCGACACACAGGAGCCAAGAGGATCTGCTGCCAGCGAGTACGTAATACTTCATAAACACAAACTACATAATCAAGTTCTTTATAAAGGAAAGGCTTATTAAAACACTAACTACACACAACTAATAACTACTAAACATACAGAATTAGTAAATGCATGAACAGTGCTCAACATTTAATGAATGGATGAAGACTACTATGAATCAAATCAAGCAGTGAATGATAGAAGTTGCATTAACTTTTTACGGCAAATTTGGAAGCTGTTATGATAATATAAAGAGCCTTTATGATATACAATCTTTATGTGTTATTTTCTTTTTGTTATTGGACTGATTTTCTCTCACATTTCAGTCTGTCAAAATTAAATGACCTGCTAAAACAAAAGAAAGAAAATATGTTGAGTTGCTGCAGGCATTAAACAAAGCCTACTATATGTCCGCTGTCAAACCATGCTGAATTGCAATAAGTCTCTCTTTCATGTTGTGCACAGAAACATGCAGTTATGCAAATCCCACATAAACTCACAAACACACACTTTCTGTCTCCTCACACACCCGGTAAAGGTTAGGTGGTAAACAGGTCAGTGTTATTTAGATCATTTTGTAGGAAATAATTACGATAATAAGTGTTGTTATGGAGGCAGGGGTGCTATCTCCCCTGAAATGATGTCAAACAGACAGATCTCCATCAGAGGTGTTAAACCCTCTTAGTTTAACCCTTGGCTTATCTCTGACCTGTCTGTCACCTCTCTCTCTTTCTCTCTCACCCAGTCTTATTCATATATTCACACCACTCCTATCCAAGTGTTGTGTTGATCTTTTTTTTCGCCCTGGCTTCACCTCTCAGGCTGTTCCACCTTACTGAATGTATTAGGCCAGAATAGGAGTACCTTTAGACATTGCACAGGTCTGAAAAAGTGCTGTCAACCTAGGTTTTTGAGACAGAAAAAGACATTTAACCTATTTAAGCTTAATATTCTCCTAAAGACATTGTAATTAAACACCAGTCAAAGATAAGACATTAGTGCACAGGGTTCCTTTTTTTTTGTAAAGACCCAAACACAACATTATTCATCAGGTTCATATGATAATATGAGGAATACAACGATAATCTAGACCATATGTTAATTAAAGCTGTGGTATGTAAGAATTGATCACCTGTTGAATTGATACTCCAAACAAATAGGTAGCAACATATTACCAGACTAACCGCTGGCTGCTAACCGTATTCTCTTCAAAAATCCATGACTGTAGCTGCCATTAGCTAGTTAGTGCTGTTAGCCATGCAGCTAGACTCCCAAGGGCTTGTTGGTGTTGCCACCACTGATGTAGACACTTTGAACTATTATTTATTTGTACTTCTTCAGATTCTGTTGAGGTTTTAGTACATTTCTGAATGTTTAAAACTAAAATTGCACCTTTAATTGTGCACTTACGTAACGCATAGAAGGTGTGGGTTTGTCTGTTTGAATTCAGGTCAACCTCTCAATGGACTCAGCACTCACTGGAGACTCTGGTTCTCTTTCCTCTTTTCCCCCCTCTCCTCTCATGAAGTATGTTTCCCCTCCCAGCTCCAATCAGCAGTCAACATGACGGTTCATAAACACCCGCACTGGAGGTCATCGCAGCGGATGGTGTGAAGATAAATCCACTTTTGAATCTCAAAAGTTAAATCTGCTCGGGATCAGAGCAGAATCTGATGTGACTCTGGGGCTTTATTTCTCCAGTAGGTTTGGCTCAGCACCCAACTCTCTCCTCCAGAGCTCGCTGGCTCTCAGCCATGGCTCAGCCGCAACACGTCTTTTGTATTGTTTTATTTTGATTGAGAGAGCCCTCGCCGCAGAGATGACAAATTGTGTGTTTAAGTAGGAATGTTTCTATACCACTGTTTTTATAACTGTTTGAATTTTTTTGGACCGTCTTTTTGACGCGTTGACATTCAGCCTTATCAGTGGTTCTTGGCCACGTAGTGGATAATACAGTCTCTGTACATTTGTTTAGTAAGGAAAAAAAGTCATCTTTTACAGTTTAACTGGACTTACTGGACGAATTGGATGGGGAGTATTACATAATGTCCTCTGTTGCTCTGGGAGAGCTTCATCAAGTCTGAAAAACGTCCCTTCGCTTGCTGTTTAATGTAATACCAGGTGCATCCAGCTCCTTGATGTCTTCCTAGGTTAGAGTTAGGAGATCACGTTTGTCTGGCCTCTTCAGTCGGTTCCATGCCACGTTCTGATGGTGATGTTGTTCCTGGTTGTAAGAAGGGTGGTTGGTCTTCAGGCTTCCAGGGACTCTTCACCACACAATGTCACACAAAGTCTTCAAGCTGAAGAACTTTTCTCTCTCAGGTCCAAGTTCCCTTTTTGTTACCTTGTCTGCATCTGATTGTGAAGTGCATGCCTGTGAATGAATAAATCCTTTACCTTAACAGTTCAAAAGCCCTTGAGTTCTGCAACACAGGGTTGTACAATGAAATGCAAGTTGTTATGCTGCAGAAGACAAACTATCGTTTGCGGTTGAATGTTAAGAATGAGTTCAGAAGTCGCTCAGCCTGAAGAAATGAACTGGTTGTTTACCAGTTACCTGCCGTACCACCAGACATACGACATCGGTCCTTATTTGTTGACTGATGTTAGTTTTTAGCGCTCAAGTTTGCCATATTTACATACCACTGCTACTTAAATGCTGGCTATTTCGTATGCAATGTAAACCAAACCTGGAGCAGCTCAGCCTCTGATGATTCCTTTCATCCCAAACTCTGCTGGTGTTTGTGATTAAACTCATTTTGGTGCAGGTCTTTGGCAGGAGGCAGAGAGGTGGATCTCTATTTGAAGCTGCTGATTCTTGGCAACATTCTCAGCCATACAGTGTTAATCGCATCAATGAAGGTCTTTTGTTACCGTGTGCGTGCGCGTGTGAGGTGTGCAGGTTTGTTTGTGTGTCCAATGATTACTCATGTTCACCCGTAAGCTGACTCTATATGTGGCTTCATCGACTATAGCCCTGGTGACTGGTAATGTGTGTGTGTGTGTGTGTGGGAGTGGATTTGGCCCCTCGCTCCTTTGTGATTGTGACTTTATTAAAGGTGTTTGTTCTGTTGGATGGCAGAGACACAGAAGAAGCTAAAATGGAAAGCACATAATCTGCACATTATACACATCATGTGTCAAAATATAGAAGAGTGATTTATGTGACAATCCCGATCCATGACATTTTGCTGCTTTATGGTATCAGAATGTAATGATAAATATCATTTATTATAAGCACAGCATAAAAATTACCATGAGGTACTTGCCAAATGCCGCTGAATGGAGGATTTGGTTTTTTTATCTCTCAATTCTTTCATCACGGGGAACATTGTAAAAATATCCAATGAGACACCAAAGCTTATATGAGCCCTTGGAAGGTCAAAAAAAATTAGTCAGGAATATAATTTGTTTAAAGCACAAACTGTTATTAAAAACATTTCTTTAGTTTAGAAAAAAGGAAAAAAAAAGATAGAGTTGATTTTTTAAATTGGCGGTTTAAAGCTGTAGTGTCCTATACAGGGTTTTCAGCACCGAAATAGTTTCAGAATCATTCTTCGCAAAGGTTTTTACAAGAATTCTCAAGATGTCTGTCACAAGCGTGAACATCTTTGAAAATAATCGTACTTTTGACGAGTTTAGTGTGATAACTGTTGATCAACGGAGTGACTCAAATGCTCGGCCTAAAGATGTCGCTTTGGAAAAAATTTGGACATTGGACAACTTTTCCTTGGATAGTAAAAACATCACATTTCTGTAAAGCTGTAACGATTAAATGTCTCTGAAACAAGTTCTTGCATTTGCCAGCAACATTTTTTAAAAGCATTATATTACAGTGTCTTGAGCTGGTCATACACCTGAGCAAAATGATGCCCATCCCAACATTTACCCTACTTTTCAAAGCCCCTCTCTCTGTGCCTATCTCAGGGCCTCCTGCCATACACCTTGCATGCTGGACGCCCAGAAATGATGGCATGTAATTGAGCCGCTGTAATTTGTAGTGATTGACCCAGAGGGCTGGCTATTAGCAATTGTCAGCTGTAATGATAGATCCCTTTAGCATTACAGAGCCGCGGCTGTCCCTGGCGTCCGCACCCGCTTAACTTGTTATTTATAGATGATGTCAGGCCTGTAATAAACATAAAGCATAAAACTGCAGCTAATGTGCTGCTAATGAAATCTGGACATGAGCAACTTTATGAAATGAAATAATTCACATGACTGTTTCAGTGGCGCTGGGTGCCTCTAACTCAGGAAAGGTTAACAGTGTGTGTGTGTGTGTGTGTGTGTGTGTGTGTGTGAGAGTAGGTAGAGAGTATGGAGCTGCCTTGCTCATTTGTACAGTGTAAATGTATATGGCGGTTCAACCTCAATGCAGTCAATGGGAAAGGATCGTGCAACGCTGAAAAACTACATTCAATTTTTTTATTTTTTTTTTTTTTTATCGACCAAAAGTATGACCTCCATACACTGCACTCGTGTGAGGAGAGCATTACAAGGGAGGTGAGTTGGATCCTTGAAACCTCCCTTTCATATCGCCTGGCTTCTTTTTTTGCTCTAAAAAGCTTTCACTGTGATTAAGCTTCAAACTTGATGGCTGGAGGGCTGGCACGTGTTCTTTGAAACGTAGTACAAAAAAAAATAATAACTGTTTAAATGAGAATATTCAGGGATCACCTTCAAAAACACAAAATATGCGAGCAACACAATTGTATCCTTTTAATTACTATTTCAAATGGCATAACTCAAAAGCTTAACTCAAATCATCATGTATTGATGATCTGAGATTCAGTCTGCCTCCTTTTCCTTGTTGATAACTCTACTGTCATTGGAGGCCCGGGCCAGACCCTCCTAACCTCCCATAACTTAGATCCCTCCCGTTTGATCACCTGACCTGCCCTGCCCACTTCAGACCTGGTATCAACATATGTCCTAAGTGACCCGGTCACAAGCTGACAGCTCCAAGTGCAAGTGTGAATGACCCCAAGACACATCTGAGATCCAATCACCACATTTAAAGGTGGTCAGGGCCATATGTGACCGCATCCACCAATGTTCCCAGCTGATGTCTGTTTCAGGTGATTTAACCACTAAACTAGTAGTGCAATATCGTGAGAAAAACAAAAGCAAAACAAACAATGTGTCTATCTGTCCCAGTGATGCACAGTAGGTTGTGGTTGGGTTCAGGCAAAACAAATCTACCTGGTGAGATTTAGGAAAACTATCACTTCAATAAGAATGTAAGGCTCACGGCAGCTTTAACTACTGAACTTGGTTAAAGTAACTCAAGGTTGACTTTGGTTTCAATGGAAAGCGGTGAACAGGGACATGAACAGCAGTCTAGACAACCTTGTCTTCCACTCTTTGTCGTTTGTTAAACTACGTAACTTTACTCCCTCCTTTGCCACCGTAATACCTACTGCAGCCACTAGTAGCAAAATAACAGTAAACATAGAGCAGAGACACAATAAGCTGTTTAAACAGTCGACCTATATGGCTGTTTTCTGACAAAGGCGGGCTGTTTATTCCTGTCTGGCTGAATCTCAGTTGTGATTCTAACCTGCAGCTTATCCGCTTCAGTTTGCCTTACGTGTTTTTCTGCCTGTTTTTCACCTCTGCCTGTTTACCTGGATTAAAGAGATTGGATTCAGCTCTCATCGTGATTGTCCCGAGTCAGTATGGGCTCAGCAACCAGCATTACACAAATGTATAATGATGCTTTTCTTTTCTTTAGAACTGTTGCAGCACTACTGAGGGGATTTTGTTCAGTTAAATGTAATCCACCGCACCATGAAAAGTTGCTTGTGTTACACTGTGTTTAAATTTGTTGTCCTGGTCGGATTTTACTGTGAGTTTAGTGGCCGTATAATCATTAGAAACACAACACGCATGCTTTCTGCCACAAACTCTTGAAGTGGTTTCAAAAAGAGAGTTTAAATTTTTTTTTACAGATTTTTTCATTTGTGGATTTCTGACTTTTCTTCACTGTGAGCCCCTCACAGGACCTTGCAGATAAAAAAAGTGAAATGCCGACAGCCATTTGAATGATTCGGAAGAGTTTTGTTGTTTATGACGGCTATTAACCTTTACTATGAGTCCATCCTGTAGCCTTGTAATCTTATGGCCACTCTAACAGGAATAGACTACAGCCGTGTAATGATATAACCTCAGCTACAATATTAAAAAGTTAAATTTTTGAGAGGGAGGACTACATTTTTACTTGTATGTTGCCTTTATGCGTGTTTGTGTGTCTGTCCAGTGACATTTAGTTGGATTTGCTCCTTAGCAATATTTGCGTATTCCCAGAGGACTATATGTAATTTATCATCCCTTCTCGTGTGTTTGTAGCATGATAAAATTCTATTTCAGTTGCACGAATCAGTACATTACACCTTCCGTCTCCAGGTTTTTCATGCACAGCGTGGAATATAACACACAGCTTTATTTTAAATCTTCCGACACGCGCCGCTTGTTATCGAACTGTAATTTACCATTGTACAGTCATACACACTCGATGAGCTGTTTCACACAGATTCAAGTAAAATCATTTGAATAGACAGGTTTCCTCCTTATCCCAAAACCTTACCGTCTGTCCTGCCGGCGGGATCTTTATTTGAGTTCTCAGTTTATGTAAATGGTCGAATGCTTTTAATTTAGAGAAGTGGCATTGTTGTGCACATGTTAATATGTAACCTAAGATGAATGACTGAAATTAACTTTTATCATCAACTAATTAAAAATGTAGTTATAAGACAGTAAAATTCAACAACTTTGGAACGTGTTTTAAGGTGTAACCCTAACCCCTGACAATAACTTCACCTGAAATATACATTTGATATTGCCTGTACAATGAAATTGAGATGCTTTATATCAATATTTGAGGTTGTACATGACACTATTCCAGAGATTATTAATAATCTTTATATTAATTGGAGTTGCAATGAGTAATCTATTAAATAATCAGTTGTCCACTATCAAAATAATCTCCAGCTATTTGGATACATCAATTAATCAGTTTGCGGTAATTTTTCAAGGGAAAAGGAAAGTTAAAATTCTCATTTTCCAGCTTCTTACATGTAAATATGTTCTTGTTTCTTTACTCCTCTATGATAGTTGACTGAATATCTTTGGGTCGTGGACAAAACAAGACATTTGAGAAGGTCATTGTGCAGGAAACATTTTCTGACATTTTTCAAAATTGTCTGACAAACCAAAAATGGATTAATTAATCAAGAAATACAATAAACAAATCAATTAACAATGAAAAATGATCTTTATTTGAAGACCTCATTTTAAGCGGAGGAAAAAAACTTTTCTGAAGAGCCAGTTTGGTCTTTGAAAGAGACTAGAGGAACTGATGTTGGCTGTGAGTCTATCACTGGAGGTCACTCCAACTCCATCCGTGACAGTTTAAACAAAATTGCAATATTTTTTACCATTTTAAATGTTTTCTTTCAAATCTCTGCTCAATGCCAAGACAACTAACTTGCTCAAAATGCCAACAGTAACAACAGATAGTTATGTTGCTCCGGTTACATGAGTCATTCATTCAGTAACAAACCAGATAAAATATTTTTTGTCCCAATTCATGCCACATGAATGTCACAAAGAAAGAGCAATGCTTTCTAATAATTTGGAAGTTAAGAAAAATAAAGCAAGACAAAATGTCTCTTGTGCAGTTCAGCCATCCACAAACTGTTTTCCAGGTGAGCACGCTGTCCAGTGAACTGTGTGTTTGTGTGTCGTTCACATCAGTGTATTTTCCAGTGTGCACCGTAAAAACTGCTTGTTTGCGCTGCTGTCCACGCTGTCTTGTATTTATTCTGTGTAGCTGTGTTTGCGCACACATGCATACAATTGTGTGTGTGTGTGTGTGTGTGTGTGTGTGAACGTGTGTGTAAATCTCCTGCTGCCCCCCCCCCCTCGTCTTATTGCTTTCTTGAAATCCTCTT
>OMLP01013589.1:28588-44682 GCA_900302685.1 Spondyliosoma cantharus
CACGCAGGCACAAATGCTCGTAATCACACACACACACACACACACACACACACACACACACACACACACACACACGCTTGGACGGCACTGCCTGTCCATCCTGGCTCAGGTCAGGGCTGGGTTAAAATCAATTCTAATCAATTATTAAGCGCCCGTATCTCAGCAATGCTAAAAAAGGGAACTGATGGATAGAGTCCACTCCTTCCATCACTGCGTTCCCTTGGATGACTTATGACCCCACCACCCCCAAAAGTAAAAAAAAAAACATCCTCGTATCTGATTTGTCCAGTCTCGTACTGTTTTTACCTCACCACCTGACCAAAGGAACAAGGGATGTGCACAGGCGGTAAGAAATCCTTGACTAAAAATGTCAGCAGGATGTAGAGACAATGAAAAAGTTGAATTCTGTGGTTGCATTTTTCGTGTCTGAGTCACAGAAAACTTCTGCAGGGCTTCACTTTCGGTGAGTTGTATTTGCTATTTGGATGAAATACTAAGTCAAGAAACTCAAAATTATCAGTTTAAACCCCCACATCAATGATTTATATGTCTCTTACAATTCAACTTGATTTCAAGTTTTATAGTCCCATAATACATATGTTAAGCTGTTCCATAAGTGATCAGAGTGTTGTGGTGCTCTGTTCCTCTTTTAGCAGTGATAAAATGCCTTATCGCAACAACTTTCCATGATTTTTTTGCCCACTTTCTTTTCCCAAAACTCTCCAAAAAGCTAACCGTTTCACAGTATCATGACTTATACAGTTGATATGGCTACAGTAATGTGCTGACAGATCAAAGTATGATGTTCACTCACCTTTTTTGCTCTCTTTTTGGTCTCAAGAGAAAAAAACACCTGTCTCTTTAGCTCCACTATGTCCATCAGCTAGTGTCTGACTGTGTTTGTTTGCTGTTTAGTGCTGAGCTGGTAGTGTACAGCAGGGTTTTAGAGCTGTCTGATGGGACTGGAAACAAGGTTATGAGAGTGGTTGAAAACAGGAAAGTCAAGGGCCATAGAACTAAAACAAGGTTTGTTGACCTGTGTGAAGCTGCAGTGAGGTGACCATTCTCTGTTGGGTTTATCCTCTTTCACAATTCACGTGTTCAACATAACTTAAATCAATTATTTTTATGATTTTATTACTTTCATAAATAATTATTATTTGACATATTGATAATGTATAATAATAAACAATACCAATTCACAAGGCTCTGAAGTACATTGTTATTAGCAGAATAGCAGAAAATATAATTTATTTGATTTTAATGCTGCAAAAAGGATTTTGAAAATAAAGATGTCGCTATACAACTTAACATATATAATCTGATTTGTTGTATTTGTGTATACAAGATGATGAATAGGTTAAACAGAAAAAAAAAAAAACATGAGCCTGTTTTCATTTCTATGGGTTTATTAACATAAAAAATCCAGGATCCATATATGCATTAGTCCTATGTGTCTTTGTTGTCAGTGTTTGTTATGCTCTGTCAATGTTTTGTCTTGCAATAAAAATTGAAAAGATAAATACAAACATTTTCCAATGAAATGGAACAACCCTTCATGACCCTCATACAGCATCAGCCGTCATCGTTAGTGTTTGTGTAAACAGACATGGACTGGACATTTCCCAAATCAGAGGGATAGGGCTAAATGGTAGGGAGAAGGGGTGTTTTGGGATAGACTAGATTGACCATTACTACTATAAACTTAGTTGTAATGGGGAAACTTAACATAATTCTCAATCATATATTGCACCTTACCCCGAATTAAATATCTTTTTAGCAGGTGTTAATTGCATTTTGACATTTGTATGTTGTGTGTCCAAGCTGTGGCCCAGCACCAGTCACGTCCTTCCCCCAGCAGAGGACATGTCAGGGTGGGGCCGGTGTGACCCAGATGGGCCTAACTCCAATCAATGCCGCCTCGTCTTAAGTGTGATCACTAAAGACAGACAGACAAACACACATAAATGCACACACACATACACAGATAGGATGGCCGTGCTTTGGTCGATGAGCCCCTGGGTTGGTCTGAAAAGGCGTCACATCTTAGAAGCATGTCGTTCCAGCCTGATGAGCAATCTGCCTCATCAAAAGACCTTTATCCCAATCAATAAGGCTTTCGGCAAGGGAGCCCTGCACCGCCTGTCCACAGTCCCCACCGTGCACCGCTCTGTGTGTGGTTGTGTCTGTGTGCACTCAACAGGGGCTATGTTTGTGTGTGTACATTGTGCATGTCAGCTGCAAGGTTTTCATTTGAGGCTGTTCACTAATAAGAGGAGCGATGTCATTTTCTTTTTTTTTTCAGCATTGACATCTGCATATGTTCAAGTGTGCATGGGTCTGACAGTTGGAGTGTTTTATGTGTTTTTGTTCCACTGGAAGCCTGTGACTGGATCAAAGGTACTTCATTGTAATGTGTATGTGTACATGATTGTTAATGGATCCAAACAGGTAAACATAAAGTATACTAATAGCTGAGATGCCTGCTGGTTATAGTGGTCAATCTCTCCCCAACTTTTTCCTTTACTTCCATTAATTTGGTGTACGTAGGCGAGACTATAGATTAACAAGACTCTATGGTCATGCTAGGGACTACTTGAGACAGCACTCTGATACAGTGGTGCTTTGAACTCAAGGCTACATCAGTATTCTAACATCCTTACATGGTCAATGCTAATATGCCGATGTCAAGCAGGTAATATTTACTGAGTTCATCATAATAATGTGGAGTTAAAAGCTACCATAAACATCATTGATGCTACGGAAAAAAGCACCAAGGTGGCTGTGGTTCAAGAAGGGTAATGCATGGTGTAGTGCGCTACTTGGATACAAGTCAAGGACAGATCAACCATAACTGGGTCACCCAGGAGAGCGTGTCTGATGATCAACGACCCGAAACACCCTATGACCCTGGGTTCATCACTTAGGATGTGTCCGAGTTGCAACACATGGTGTTTGAGAAACAAAAAAGTCTGTGGGTTGGAGAGGCGGACATGTGATTGGCACGTTGCATGTTTGATCCTCGGACCAGGCTGGACCTGGATGTGCCACGTGAAACTTGCTAACTCTCAGCTGCTGCTCAGCGGCCAGCAAATCACACTTTGGTTCGTCCTGGGGAGCTTCCAGGCGGGAATGTTGTGACACAGGACTTGCACTTGCATTTACATAGCGCTTTCCGTTTACTGACTACTCAAAACGCTTTACAACACTTGTCACATTTAACCATTCGCGCAGACATTTGTACAATGATGACAGAAGCTGCCATGCAAAGATGCAAGGTGCAGGCCTGCTCTTCTGGAGCGATACAGCACTTCCTAACCAAAGTACTAAAGTCATTTCTACGCTCAGCCATTCTCACACAGCAATGGAATGACAGCCATGCCTGAGAGCCATCCCGAGAGCACAGAGTCTTTTGTTGACTATCATTGCAACACCTATTGATTTCAAACTTCATGACTTCAGACAACCATCATCAGTGGTTGTAAAATCTGAAATTGGTGGAGAATTGGCACTGTGTTTCTGTATGATGTGTCAGCGTATGATACTTTGTCTGTGATGGCCGTTACAGGAGAGTTGTGAATTCATCTCTTATCCCGCTCATCCCGCAGGGGGGTGGCTAATTAACCTAATAAAAACGCTAACCATTTTCCTAAGCTAAATTGAATTGACTTGACAACAGTGTACGTCAATACACATAAGGAGCATTAGTACTTAGTGGGAAGAGCGTTTAAGGTGGCTAGTTGAGTGTACAACGAGAGCCTTGTAGAGAAATTGGTTTACTAGTCATCTTTCCTGGTGATCCAGGATTCCTGTGAGAGTGTGGTGAAAATGATTTCAAATCATGGTTCAATCTTTTCATAAACACACATTGTTTTGTGTTCACAGAAAAAAAGGTTGGTGGTAGGCATGAGTGTTAATTCAATATCGATAGAAATGCTTTTTCAAAGCCTTGTCTGCTCTGCTAGAACGTATCATCATTCTGTGCATGGTAAGACAACTTTTGGCAAAGGTTTGACAACGATAAATCAAGTTGGCTCAAGTTGCCTTGCTACCTGTGTGTGTCATCCTGCCAAGAAAGCATTGGTCCAAAACTGTATATCTCAAAATTGACTGCAATCTCTTTCTTGTAAAAGGTCAACATTAAGACTGTAAGTCCATATACCATGTCAAATGTGGCTGTGATTGATGAATGTCTCTTGAAGAATGAATGTTTGAAGAAAACTTTATGATTTTTTTCATCCAACGCAATTTTAGAGTCACATGTGACGGATACAATGCAACACAATGGTATGATGTTTATTGTAAATGCAAAATGGGTATTGGCTTTTTGACCCCAGGAAGACTAATTGGTGCCAAGGGCATATTAATGGTGAGCCTTTTAATGAATTAGTGCTTATTGCAGCCTATTGTCCAATACTACTTTGTCTTATAAATTTCTGTTAGGTTGGTTTTGCACATTACCGTACCACTACCTTTTTGAACTCTCCTCATTTCCAACTATAGCAATGTCTTTCTGTGTTTGCAGAGTGGAGGGGGCTGCAATTGCATTCCATTGTGCAATACTGCATTGTAAGTACAAGAAATAAAACCTTGAACCTTGAAGAAGGGTCAACGGTTTTGTAATATGGCCCAAAATGAGACTGAATTGAAAATGATGTCTTTACAAACAACATGTCCTTGCCAAATGTGTGATTAAACTTCATGACATTAACCTTCCACATTTCTTCCATTTTTGTAACTGTTTGCAGCTAATCTCATTAATAATCTAATTTGCGCAGAGAAAAGTTGTCAAATTCAAATGTGCTTGGTGTGTGTAGGCTTTTTATACAGTGGGGTCAAAAAGTGTGAGACTACTTGTTGAAATACTTTTTTTTAGGAATGTAATTCTTTCAATAGATGTGAAATGAAAGCTTCATTGTTTGAGTGAAAAGTCTAGTCTTTGAAAAATGTACATAGATTTCAGAATTATCTGGTCTGTCCATCTTTTGCGTTAATGTCAACATGCACTTTTCCCCACAGTAACCTGACCTCAACCCCATTGGATTTGTATGGCGGCACATGGATGCCCAGCATTCTGTGACATGATGAAGCACCTTTGTGGAAAATCATCCATTCACGCTGGGATAACAGGATTCAGCAGGTTTTACACAAACTTGTGGAGTCCTCGCCAGCTCGAGTGTGTGCTGTCATTAAAGCAAAAGGGGGATATACGCAATACTAAGATATTATGAAATTCATGGACATTTTTCAGATTTCCCTGTTCACTCAAATTATTAAGATGATATTATCATTCGGCACAAATGCAAAATTTGATGTTAAAGTCCCACCGGTTGCTCAAACCAAAAAAAAAAGAAAAAAAAGAAAAAAAAAACTTAAATTACCTCAGGCCCTGGTTACAAAACTGCCTGTTATATTTGATTGACAGAGCAGAGTGATCTATGGGAAATGCAGTGTAACAACATAGCAGCAGTAAAACATCAGCTCCAACATGGAAAAAATAAGTAAATAAAAAACCTAGAATACAGTAGTGACACGTTTACGCTTTGATTTTACTTCATCTTTCATGCTTCGTTTTCTGGTCATATTCTTTTTTTCCATCTCTTTGTTTCTCTCCGCCTCTCTTCCTCTCGTACAGCCTCCCGCTGTCTGCCTTCCTGCCTCATCCTGTTAATGTTAATAGCACCGGCTGATGTTTTAATAAATTAAGCTTGATTAAGAAGATTGTCGCCCTTTTGATTCTAATGGGGTCTTAAACAAACTCTACCGTGATAGAATAATCAGGAGGAAAAAAAAAAAGAAGAAAAAAAAAAGTGTGGAGGAGTGTGGAGTGCGTGTGTGTGTGTGTCGTGTGTGCTCAGCTCTATGCTTGTGCTCAGAAGTGAGATCTGGGCGGGAGTGTGTGTGGAAGCGCCCATTGATACAGTGTCTTCACTGAGGAGTGTCATCTTCACAATGTGTGTGTGTGCGATGGTTTACGAGCGCTCTTCTCCCTCGACCATTAAGCTCCTTCCTCTGGTCTCTCCCTGTGGTAGTGTAATGACCTGCAATCAGCTCTGAGTGTATCTCCATTAAAAGGCCTTTTCCTTCCCACCCTGCACCGAGGCAAACAGCTCCGTTGGAGGAATTAAAACACACAGGAGGCTCGGCTACCACTCTAGTTAATACAGGTCTATAGTTTCTCTTACTGCTACCGCCCACCATGGTGGTTATGGGTTGGTTATTCAGTGTTAAACTGAGATGAAATCAATGTGTAAAGCAGTGCATATAGTCTTTGCTTAGTGCCTCTTTATCCCACAAACTGACTGCTGCGTGTCCGTGGTCACGTGTTATCATCCCAAAGTCAAAGAGCCGTAAAACTGGATAAAGGCCGAACTGCCAGAAAGCAGAACAGTTCTGGAGTTAAAATGTTTAAAGGAAGGATGTGGCTATGGTTCGTTAAAATTATTTTCAGTCTGTGTTCATTAAGTTCGTTAACCAGGAGAAGTAAGAAGTAGTAACCGGTTAGTCAATTTGTGAGGGGAATCTGTTCGGAGCACCTGCATATTTTAATGAAATATGGATTAGGCATCAGTGTACAAATTAATCGCATTCCAAGAGGAAGTGATATGACTAGAGCCGGATTGTTTCCTCCAAAATACAATTGTTTTAAGACGCTGGTACGACAGTCTAACATTTCCCATCTCGCAACTCTGGCTCATGCGAAGCTGCGCTAAACACGACCCACGGAAAGGGAGCGAATGTGTTAATCACATTCCACAAAATATTAACTATTCCTTTAACAAATCTCTTTTTTTCAGATCAAAACCCTGTAACTCTTATTTTTGTCCAAGCAAAATGTTTACAAAGCTCTACTATTTCTGTAATATTTACAACACATTCTCAGCAGCAGTGGGCTGAAGGTGATTGGCAGGCCTCTGGTCTTTCTCTCTTAACCTCCTGACTTCTTCTTCAGCGTGGTTTTTCTGCTGTACTGGAGGAGTACGTTAAATATGAAGTCCAAGGGCAAACACACAGAAATGTAAAGTGTGTAACCAGTGTAGTCCTACTGCTCGTCAGAAAGAATAAGGCTGATTTTAAGTGAAGTGTTGTCCTTTATGAATGATAGCGCCCAATACAGGCTAAGATATTTCACTCACAGGGTGTTACGCTAATCCTGTTGTTCAAACATTTCTTATTAGCAATATATATGGACATCTACCCGAAATAAATTACATCTGTTTATGAGAAATGTAAGCTAACAATTTAATGCGATGTGGGCAGCAACCAGTCTGATTGAATTACAGTTATAACTTTATGTGTAGCTCAAGCTTTGGACACTAGCAGAGGAGGCAAACTGTGTTTCAAAGGAAGGACAGCGTATATAATGTCTCCCTCCAGACACTGTGCATTAGGGGTGTATTGGTACATAGAAGTCATGGTTTGGTAAGTACCCTGGTGTTGGGGGGAGAGTTCCGTACAGCAGAAAAAAAAACAACAATGAGTCCCAAATGCATCAAGCGAGGTTTCTTTTCATTTCTTTTCAACAGTAGTGAAAGTTAGCAGCAGTTGGCAGTTTGTGCGGTAATATGCTGCCCCGACAGGACTCCAATCTTTACATGTTTCATTTTTAAAGCACATTTTAATTCATGCATTCTAATCGACACTGGATATGAGTATGAATGTAGTTCAAGCAGCCTGCTTCTGAGTGTTGGGAATTCTGTGAGAGTGTTTTTCCTAAATTCTAAAGATAGCCTCCAAGGTCAATAGGATAGGTTGTGACAATAACACACTCAGGACATACAGATGCTTCAATGCACTGCCTACTTCTGTTATTACCATAGCAACCTCTCCAACTTCAATGTTATAGCAGAGGTTGGGGATAGATTGGTGCTGAACCACTGCCGACCAAACATCGAATGCTCGCACGATCATGTCCTGCACACAGTGTACACAATCAGGTGTTTGATATGCAGTCAGAGAGAGTACAGTATACGAACATGTTTAAACAGACAATGCATGTAAACATACACACACCCACACACAGGTACAAGCAAAAACCATATTGACCCGTATGCTGTTTGAAACAAAATGGAATTGCACAGACGTACACACACACACACACACACTCACTCACACAGTCAATAAGACAAACCCTTTCCCAAATATATTAATACTGTTGCTTATTCTTACCAAATACACTGTATGTAAAAAAAAAAAAATACAACAAATGCACTTACATATGTTAGACTTATTATTCAAAGAAACAGAAAAGATGTCACGGACTTACTTTGACCTGTACATGTGCACATGTTTGTGGTTGAACTTTTTTTTTTTTTATAAAAAAACCATCAAGTCATCTAAGGATACTGAAAAACAGCAGTGTTACTTATTTCATGAAAACTTAACATATGTTGTATTACATAATATGTATTAAATGAAGTACGTATGTGATTCTGATTGGAAGGAGGCAAATGGCAAAATTAGATTTACCAGGGAAAAATGAAAGCCATGTACATGAGTTAATACATTATTATAGTGGAGTGAATTACAGTTATTTAGTGATACATTTACATTTATTTCCCTGTGAAATATAGTAGTAGAGTAGAAGTACAAGACAGTTTAAAATAGAAATTCTCAAATAAAGTACAGTATTGGTACCTCAAAGCTGTACCCAATTACAGTACCTGAGTAAATTATGTTGTTTTCCCTTTTTCCTTGGCCTACAGTGGCTATTTTTTTCGCTAAAAAAAACAACAACAAAAAAACAATGAGGAATAGACTGTATAGCTAATATAGTTATATTTGAGAACAGTAAAAAAACAATTTCCCATTTTTGTAGAACTCAAGATCTTCAGAGTACTTGTTTCATCAATATCACAATCTAAAACCACAAATTATTGAGTGCAGAAGTCCAGTCTTGTACTCAGAAATAGCAGTCTGACAAAAACTAGGAAATAGCACGCTTAGTGTGCATGCATTCCACTAATGAAAGCAAAAGATGCTGTTGCGAAAACTAATATCTGGACCTTCAGTGAAGATGTTTTTGATCAACCTAAATGTATATATGGTAGTTAAACAATGTATTGTATGTAATAGATTAACAGCGAATGATAACTATTTCCATTTATTAAAAACTAAAACCAACAAATGGTTGACTTTTTGTTGTCAAGTAATTTTCTGGCAAATTACTTATTCAGTCCAGTATGGACACAAACTGATGGCGGAGAATTTTGTCACATTTTGTATCATGTTGATAAAATATGGTTCTCCTGTTAGACTTAACAGTGAAGTCAATTTCAAATTTGATTTATAATAGTCTAAATCGTCCACAAGGAAGAATACACACCTTGTTTGTGCATTCAAGAATGCGCTTGTCCATACTAATCTGCTGTGTGCAAATAAAATGTCTGTGCAGCCGTGTGTGTGTAAATGCCTGCTTACCACTGGCCGTGTTTGCCAACTCATCCATACTAATACTTCCACGATTATACCACTAGTCCGTACTCAGTACAAATCATACATGACCAGCAGAATCCAGTCTCTACACTTTTTTTTCCATTCTATAACAACAGCCTTTATGTGGCCAAGATTATTTGGAGACAACAGTGCCTAGACAGAGTGAGGAAGTAAGAGAGGATCACAATGTGTGCTTCTTCATATCTTTTAAAAGTAAAAACAGGGAAACACTGAATATGAATAAGAATATGACAGAGCACAGTTAAAACATGTCATCAGCCTGATTGACATTCAGTTCAGTTAAGGTGTGCACTTAACCTTAGCCTTGAACCTATAATCTTTTCTGTATGACCTGAAAACTGTAAATTCTAGCCTTACACAGTTCCTCCCACAAGGTTTTGAAATACATTTTGAAATACCTGACCGCTAAAGTAAGGCTTAAGATGAATCACATTTTACATAGTTAAGTGTAATGGCATATACAGTTTAATTTGGGAAATGGTTCCTTATGAAGCTCCAGTGTGATGCTGAAACTTCCTGTTGCTGGATGTGGTAGCTGAAACAGTTTCATCTATCGAATGGCAACGGTGGCACATGCACGAATGACAAAGGGGCGGAAACGTTGCTTAATTGTTGTTTGTAATCTGTGGTCTTTTTTGCTGAAACACATTAACTATGACATACAAATGACAAAAAACACAGTCATCAGCATAGAGCAGCAGGCTTTGAGACAATCACTGCCCGCAGCTTCTTTCAACCACCCAACCTGACCAGCTGGACTAACCCAAGGGAGAATCAACGATCTTGTTCCCTGCTTATTAACTGCTTTAGTTAGCAAGCAGTAACCAGCATTAAAAGCTAAAGGTGACTGATGTTTGAAGGCCCGGTAATGGTCATATAGTGTGTTTGAAGTGTGCATTGCATGACAGCCAATAGTCAGTGGTTAACGCTTGGATGCCTCTCTGACCTGTAGCTAGGGTTTCCTGCCTAACTCTGTAACCCTCACACCAACAGAACAAGATTCAAAGCAATTTTAAACTTGCTATCATGTTTTAGAATAAATACACGCCTCAGGTTTTCTTCACTTTAGTGAACTGTAAATTGCTTGGAATGTGTTGCTGAACTACTCCTGTGAATTTTCTTTGTCAATCTTGGGTCAGCTTTTGATTCCGGGGTCCTTCTGAAAAGAAAGAATCTCGGTAAAAGTACCTGATTAAATAAAGGATAAAAAATGACTCCAACTCGCCTTGATCGCCCACGCCTGTCGTGTTTGTTTTTTTCACCCTGCTGTCATTCTTTCTACTTTGTCACCCTGTCAGTTTCTTTGTGCTGCTGTTTAGATTGCCACCATTGTGCATGTGTTCACACCTTTATCTGCATCCATAACTGCTGTGTGCATGTGCACATGGGTCTAAATCTGCATGTGTGTCTGTGCTTGGGTATGTTTTCTGCTCCCCTCATTGTCTCATTAGAAAGCAGCCATCACACTCAGCATTGCAGCAGGGACCCGTTTACATCAAAATGGTACCACACACATGCACAGTTAAGACCCCGTGTATGCCTACACACAAACATAAGCACTCATCACTGTCAACACAAAAGAGACATCCAGACTGTATGCAGTTCTAAGGTGAACGCACAGACAAACAAAGAGCCCTCAAACTGATTTTGTTTCACAGTTTTATTCTAAATTTTACAATTTCACAATGTAACTGTTGCATACAACCCCAAATCAAAAGACCCGAGCTATGTTTTTAAGCACGTTTCTTCAGCTATGTTATCTATGAGATGTCACTTTAAGACGTTAGTTAGAATAACTCACACTTAACTTTTGACTACACATTGGACGTGAACAGCGTTCTCCTGTGTGAAAGTGCTGTGCTTGTTTAACCCAACCATCTGTCAAAGACACTTTCTTGCACTCTGTACTACTTCGCTGGACTTCCTCCTTTGTTGCCTTAATAATTAAAATGGCCACTAGAGGTCACAGCCTAACAATAAACATCAATATGGATCGTGATAATCTGCTGTGATCCATAGACCCTCTTTCCAGATCTCTTCAGGTAGCTCCAGATTAAGACCAGAGGTTTTTTGTAGATGTCGATGAAAAACATGATCCTTCTTTTTTCTCATGCTTAATATTTTTCGAACGCAGAAAGATATGACAGAACTCTGTTTTTGGTTGACTCTGCAATGCCAAGGCCTATGTACTCTGGGTTTATTACTTTTTTGTGTTTTTTTTTTGTTTTGTTTCTCCATTGGCTCCCAGAAGCACCTGTCAAAGCCACATTCCACCCAACAGCAGCTCCCCTATTCAGTATTGCCAGGTCGGGGCAGCTTGCAATTATTAGGGCCTCTGTTTTTGACCCTGTGGGCAGTTTTCACTGATTCACTGTTTGGCAATAGTTCATGCATTTGGCCATATCTCTCAATCCTGCAACGGTTCAGACTGAAAGGGCACATGAGTTCAGAGGACACACACGATGCCATTATAAACAACTGATTCAAAGAAGTTTTGCTGTTATCTAAATGTCTTTTCTTCTTCGGAGTACATTTCATTCAGAGACGCAAGTTAGCCATTTGCCGTCTTACTTCAGTTACCCTGACTATAAGCTCAGGTTACACTGGCGAATGTGTACATTTCATATCGGAGGTAAAGGCAACAGCAAAACAGGAAATTAAATTACATCGAGGGGGTGAATAAAAAAGACAAAGCAAAGGTTTTTTCTCCTCTATTCATAATCTTCTGTTGAACACAACGTCTGACTTGCAGATAACAGAAGATGTGTTGTGGCTGATTTTTCTCCAATTACTCTTCCTTCCTTGTCTCTAATGTCGCTTTACATTAAAACGATGGTTTGCAGTCAGACACTTTCATCTGCATCCTGTCTGCGTTTTCCAGTGTGTATTTTCACTGCTCTCCATCAGTCAGTGCGTGCATTTCACTGAGTCTCTTTAGGGAAGTGTTTGTGCGTCTGAATGTGTATTTTTTTGCCACTGCCTCCTCCCTCCTTCCTCTCTCTCCCCCTCACTTCCATAAACGCTCTTTCTCTATCTCTCTCTCTCTCCTTCTAACGTACTCAGTTCCCATCTCTCTCTCTCTCTCTCTGATATACATAGCAATGACCCCTGTCTCAGTCATGCAGGCACCATGCTGTGAATTCCATCTGAGCAGAAAAACAAGTGGAGATTGTTATGCAAATGGCTATGTGGTGGGACTTGTGCAGGAGGGGGATAAAAAAAATGGCGATGTTTGTATCCTCATGTGTGTGTTGGGAGATGGCGAGAAAAAGGGGAAAGAAAAGAGGGAAGAAGATAGAGAAACAGGAAGAGCAAGAGAGAGGGGAGGAAGACAACAATCAGAAGAGAGAAGAAGCAAAAAATGGAAGGTGGAAGGAAATGGGATGAAGATGCAGCAAATGCAGATCGGATGGGATGATAAGATGCTGTTTTGAATATATGTTTACAGGAAATACATCTGCCATAGGCGCATGGTCTGTACCATGTAACTGATCAGCACAGCAAGCCTGTGTGTGTGTGTGTGTGTGTTTGTGTGTGTGCATCATGCAAATGAGTCCCTTTTTTGTCAGGAGTGTTTGTATATTTTTGCATCATATATCTATGTCTGTGTAGGTTTCTGAAAATGCTGACTCTCTTTGTTTCCCTTGCTGTCAACATCTGTAAAGGACACACACACACACACACACACACACACACATATATACAGATACACGTGTGAAAAGCTGGGAGGTAATGGAGGGAAATGGCAGGTCAGTTACTGTTTAATTGTCATTGTACTTTGTTGGGAACACATCAATCCAGCTCTGCTTCACTGAGCAGAAAACAATGGCTCCACACACACACTCATGCGCAGAGACACAAACATGCATAAATGCATTAACGTTGGCGATAGGCCTTACGTGGTGAAGAGTAAATACATGATCATGTGTGAATTTGTCAACTCTTTTTTCCATAAAATATCTTTATATATTCCTAATGCTTTGCCAAACCCATTATGTTGGAAACATAGAGGTGAGCATATCCAGCTCAAGACTTTCACATTTGAGACCAGGTATAAGTTTGAGGAAAAACCTTGATTTTGGTTAAATATTGGTTGAATAAATTATACATTTTGCCAAAACTCTACACTAAAATTATATTTCGACAATGATGGTAATGCATGTACTTGCTTGATTTCTGATAAGAGAGCATTTTGAAATTAATCTCATCTCAGTGCATTAAGAACTAGGGGTAACACTTTATAATAACCATCATTACAGATGCAGCAAATTTATAGTTAATGAAAACATTAGTTAATGGTTGTTTCTCCCATAACCATTTATTAAGCAATTGTAAAGGTCTATAATCATCACAATGGCCATCCAGATAATGTTTAAAGGTGAACTACACAGTATTTATTAACCATTTACAAAGTATTTTACACCTCAGGTGCAATTATACAATACACAATTACTTATAAATGGTTTCTAAAATAATATATTAATTGACCATTTTTTCATAAAGGTTTCATAAATAAGTATTATAATGTATTATAGATAAAGGTTCAATGTAGAGGCCTTATAGTAATGTTAGTCTGTCGCTCATATCAGCCAGTGGTAGCACTGCAGATAGCGTGCTTAATATAAACTGGAAGCGAGGAGGGAAACAGCAAACCTGGTCCAAGTTCAGAAGCAGGGCCGCTGACACTTACACTGCCCGCAACTGTAAATGTTTTTCAACCAAACAGAAATGTCAATGTGTTTGTGTGAGTGCACACATCTGTGTGTTTGCATCTGTAGCCGACCCGTCCCACCGTTTCTCTGGCTCTGTTTTCTGTTGCTCTCTCAAACTTCTCGCGGACAAACACACTTACTCACTCTGTCTCTTCCACTTTCACTGTGTTTATCTCTCACACACAAACACGCGCCACTCTCCCCCTCTCTGTCACTCAGTGCGTGTCACCCCCCCATCTCTCCTTTGCTCGCAGACACACTCACACAAACACACGCGCTTGATCGTTATCCAACAGAGTCATCAATTATTAGGTCTGGTTTATGAAACCCCGGTGCAACTCGCCACCAAACTCTCTGCGCGTATTGCTATTCATAGTGGACACTGATCCCACACACTTTTCTTTTTTCCTCTTGGTTGCTTTGTCTTGAATGAAGGTTGCATCAGTTTACATCAGCTCGCAGACACAGTGGCAGGATGGACCACCCCCCCACACCCCCTTCCCAGCTGTGAGGGCAGCGCTGACGTAAGGAGAGCCGCAAAATGGACCACGAATCACATCGTCTCAGATTTACTGTCTTTACATTTTCTTATCGGGAAATGTTGGAATTGGTTTGGATGCTAGCAGCCTTTTAGCCTCATGTGAACCTGAAAGAGCAGCTCCCTTGGGCGGCTCCCTGAGTGGAGGCTGAGATAAGACCCAAAACTGACACTACTATTTGGCGTCGAAAGTGTTTGTGCTGATTCAGGGCTGTAAACATGAGTTTAATTAAAATACAGCACTTTTGAAATATGTGGCCCAAATTTGAGGTAATATTAAAATCACAATAGATTCTATGAAGACTTTTAAAGAGAATTTCAGGTACAGAACCAAGATTAAGTAATGTGTTGCAAACTGCCTGGATTGAGCCATTTTAACACAGCAATGTGAACATGTTTAAATGTAAAACTATCCCTCATGAGTCAGAAAAGAAAGGATGTATGCAGTCATTATTTATTTCAAAAGGCAAATGAAGTCAAGAAAAGTTCAGAGAATATTGACTAGAAAAAAAGATAAATATATAGATGACATATACAAGAAAAGGTGTTTGGTGTGTGATTTAATTTTGACAGCTCGTGCCTATGATAAAATAGGTCCCTCAAATAATGACAAGACAAAAAAAAAGCACAAAAGGCTGTCACGGTCTGGGAGACACATAGCTATGCTCAATAATGAATGGAATTTCCAGCAAATTAATTGTATTTATGCACACAAAGTAGGTCAAGTCTTTGTGGAAGCCCACCCATCTGGCTTCCTGTGCTGTTTCCTTCTTGCAGGAGCCGGAGTGGGCGTCAGAGAACCTGGTTGCACCTGAGAGGTGGGAGTGGCAAAAGGCACAAATGGCAGAGTCACACACAGGAGAAATTAACAGTGGCAAATATTCAGATCCCATTCACTTCCATTCTGTGCTAGTGAAGGGGCAAATAAAACTTTTACATCCAGTGGTGAAGAAAATTTGCATCTTGATCCCCCCTCTGGTGTGGGTCTAACACTGGTGAACTTTGACTGGCGAAGTCTCAGCCAGAACCAATGCTTTGCTATGCCCACATCCAGCACCGGCAGATAATCATTCTCCTGCAATAGCGTCTATCTGACTGAGCCCTAAGGTCTGTAGTTTAATAGACATGCATCATGTTAGTACTGTACTGTATTATAGTTGCCAGTAACCTTGCAGATTGAATGTTGCATCAGAGCCAAAGTAGCACTTTATGGAAATTATGTTATATAATGGTCAATCAGATAAAAAATATTTTAAAAAAAATTAAATATTAATTAAAATTAATTAATTTTAAATTTTAAATATTTATTCAATAAAAATGCTGATTATCAGATCAGATTCTCTTCCAGGCAGATTATTGGTAAACCCATACAGCACATACCTACTTGT
>OMLP01013590.1:0-22684 GCA_900302685.1 Spondyliosoma cantharus
GGGGCTCAAAAGACAGGCAGTCTGATTATGCGTGTGTGTGTATGTGTACCTGTAGGACTTGTCGTTAGTGTTGACTCCAGTGAAGCTCTGGCTTCTAGTGATGGATCCGGAGGTGAGGCGTCTGACTGGACGAGCAGACAACGACATGGTGGAGAGAGTTCGGGATGGCCTTCCTGTAAGGACCCGAGGAGAAGAGCCATCAATACACTGTTTTACTGTCATCCATTTCACACATCTGATGGAACAGACACCATTTTAAACCTGTATACGTTTTTGTGCGTGTGTGTCTCTGTACTGAGTCATACTAACTCTCTACTCTATCTATACTAGCTCTCTTAAATTCAGGACCATTTTTAAATTGTAGGAAATTTGATGAACAGATCTTTTTACTTTTAACTTTCACAGAATTTAAAATGTTCACCTTGAGAAAATACAGGCCCAGATTTCAGCCATGTAATCTGTACAGAGTGATCACATTCAAAAAAATATAAAAATACAAATCTTCCAAAAACACCATTGTAACCCTTGTTATCCCCTCTGTATTGTGTCTCTCAGCGAATCTGAATCGCTGTATTCCTACATTAAAAGACAGACAGACAGATAGACAGATAGACAGACAGATAGACAGATAGACAGATAGATAGATAGAGTTTGAATGTTCCCAAAGCATAGAAATACAAGAAGGAGCCAGCAGGCAAAGGCAGACAGAGAAACACTGATGAGCTTTTGCACAAAGCAAAACAGGAAGAGGGAAAACTTTGAAGTGCTGTGCAAGCAATTTTATTACAAATGAATGGGCACCATCTTGGAATCCAGTATCCTGTTCTAATGCCATGGTACACTGCTGAATATTTACCACAGACAGTCTGGGTAATAACTGTACTCTTTGTCTTGGTTTTCTTTTCCAAATTAGTTAGTCTACTTTCCGGCCAGCGACTGCACTGTCACAGACAGTTTATTAGACAGAGGGACCACTCTGTAACAAACCATCTGCTACGTCAGGTTACAATAATACAAAGAACCATTTGAAAAAAATACTTGGCAGGTGATGTGGAGGAACCCTTTTGTCTATCACCTTCAATCATGGGCTAACTTCAACCCATCTGATCAACAGTAGGAGAGCGCTGCGAGCAGAGCTGCTGGGCAAAGCAATCTCTTGCAAAGCCAGACGAGAGGTGGCGAAAACACCTTTTCTATGGAGAATCTAGATCTAGATTCTATGGATATAACTGATGCTATAGCAGCTGTGCTAACCTTTGGAGAAGCAGCAATTGTTTTTAAACAAACAGTCGCCTCTCTTCCAGGTCATCACAACTACACCACACCCCTAGCTGCACGATCCTGCAGATCCAGCTGCCTTACAAGGGAAGCAATATGGTTTATTTTCAAATGAGGAAAAACTCTGTCTTTGCATTGTGTTTTGATCACAGTTGGTTTCAATAAAAGTGCTTGGGACATCTCAAATGTGACGTTGATTTACAACTAGCCCACTTTGTACTTTACTTGGCTCTGGACAGTTTCCGTGTGTTAGACACCATGCTAGTTGTGTTCTCCTATGAATGTGTCATTGGTATGAAGAGTGGAAGAGCCTCTGGTGTGGTGTAGATAGTGTTTATGCATCCCTTTATATCTGTTAAAAAGGGTGTCATTGAAAATGTTATTAATGTATTGATAGGTAAGTTCAGCCATTTTATCTTGTCTAATCTATTTTGATGATGTGGCCCTTAACTAGTATTTAATGTCCGTGCCCTGAAGTGGCATTTTTTTTTGTGGCTTAAGTCAGCGATTAATTTCTGCCAGCTAAAGCAGGGTTTTCCTACTGCAGTCTATCCAGTGTCCTGTATCCTGTTGTTTCGAACAGCTGAAAGGCCTTTGCAAGAAAACACCCCACTCCCACAGCACAGGAAATGTCACAATCCTACAGGAAGTCAGAAGCAACTGCCTCTCCTGATAGGAAATTTAACAAAGGGAGATAGTCCTGAGGGCTGCAGTCATCTGGCTGACAAGCAAAGGTTGATTCTGCTCAGTTTAACTAAAATGCAAGGGATTTAAAGCGTACTTTGGAAACATTGTAGTTGTAGCTGTAGATTATTCAGGAAGAATTCATTTAACTTTAACTGAGATTAAAAATTTTCAAAATTAGTGATAATTATGTGGAGACATAAACAGAAGAAGGACTTAAATTTAATTCCATCTCTGAAAATCATCAAGAATGTGTCTTTGTGTTACAGCACTGTGGTCAACCATTTGTTGACTTAACCTAGTTTAAGTAATCACAGAGCAGAGGAGCTGGAGGGCTGTGGGATAGGGTAGATAGAGAGGGTTAGGATAAAGAGGAGAGATAAAGGAAGGCACATTTGAGAGAGAAACTGAGTCAGCCGTAGAGTGGACAAAGACAGCAAGTGGAAAAGTACTGGGTTCATAACATTCAGACACTTTCCCATCCATTCTCTTTAAGTTCCTGATAAATTATCATGTGTTGTCACAGTAGTTCACTGTCTCTATGACAAGGTCTACAAAATAAGTGATAACTCAGAAGTTTAACAGTTAAATGTTACAGGTTACAGTAACAGTTTATGCTCAGTACGACTATGAACCATTTGATCTTATCTTAATGAATTATATAGTTAGAGTCTTTATTCAATAGCAGTATATAGCAGGCAATAAAGGAACAACATCTGAAGACACTTTCATAATGCAGGTGTAAAAGAAACAAGCACTAAATTCTCAAACCACAGCAGGTCTGTGAGGCAGATTTACTCGCTAATCTGGTTCTTGGCATGTTTCATTTTGTTCGGGCAGTGCTATCATGCACAAGGATCTGATGAATGTTCCTGCACCTACTGGGGGAAGGTGGGGCATCAAAGTAAGAGGTACATATTATAATATGATAGAATTAGATATCATACCACCACAAACACTCACTGCTTGTACAAAAATAGTAAAAGCATATCTGAGAAACAACAATGAAAAACAGCAATCCGCCTAAGATGGTCAGAAAGAGATTTGGATGATACCATTATTTGTAATTATGCCTCATTAATCTTTGAAATCTGCACTATGGCCTCATTGAAACACCACATGACTGTATTAGGGTTTGAAACTGAACTTCTCAGAATCAAAACCATAGATGTCATTCTGTGTATGTTCTACAGCCTGACCAACAGCCAATTTTTTGGCCCATGCCATGCTCCATATTATGGAGATAAAATTCCTTATATCAATATATCGGCACAAATACACACATTTTTTGCAACACGAGGCAGGATATTTTACAGTGTAATAATTAACTTTATTGCCTGTATTATTATAAATCACCTCAAACATATTTTTCTCCATCTTCATTTTAATTTGAAAAGAAAGTGGCATGTTTGCAGCGCTTTACTATAAATACTTACAACTACTACTACTACTACTACTAAATAGGACTTGGTTTCAAAGAAAAATACAGGCTCACCAATTTGACAATATTTCAGGTGTAAAAGCGGAGAGAAAGAATGGTGAGCAAGGGGATTTGAATGAGCATGCCTATCTTTTCTGCCGTAAGCATGTGTTAACTTAGGGCAACGCAACAATGTCTCATCTCTGAGTCCTTCACCCAGCGCAGTTGTTTGGCTGGTAAACAAAACATCGTCTACGGCGTTATTTGAGCCGGACAATATTGTGAAATAAAGTTTTGGATATTGCCCAAGCCTATCAGGCTCTTACTACTGCTGGAGATGGGACAGGTACTCTTTCTAACCATATAGCACTATCTCGGGTGTCCACAGTGGGTAAACCTCCATCGAAGCAGAAATTAACAAAAAAATAATATGGTTTCGACTCTTAGACTGCATCGTCCCAGTGTAACTATTGTATCAGAGGCGCAGCATTGGTGAACCGAACCAGTGGGACGGATAAGCCGACGTCACGTATCGAGGGTGTGTCGGTCTGACAGTCTGATAACTACACAGGTCCTTCACTTAACTGAATAAAGAGAAATGTCTCACAAAGCAACGTTACAGGACCAAACAAAATAAATGTAGTAACTGTAACTGTATTTGGCAACTTATATGAGGAAAAAAATACAGCAGCTGTACGTGGAGACGTGTCTGTCCTCCCGCCTGTCCTACTGACTCATTTCTGCCCGAAAAACAGTGTCTGTCACCGGCAAAAAAATTTAATTCACCAAGTGTTTGTGATGAAAAAAATCACTGTGACGGTCAGCCCTCCTGACTGAGACTTCAGTGAACTTTCCCCAGAAAACAGCCTCCCTCCCCGCAAGTGAGAGAGTCAGACAGCGTCCAGCGTCGGCGATTACGTAATTATTTAATTTAGAGTGAAAAATGTAACTTTGTCACTTTGCAGGATGTTTGTCGGGTCAGGATCTCAATCACAACACATTATTACAGCATCCATATGATTATAATCTGTCCGCGGGTTTAGATTGACAGGACACCGTGGCAACACCTTGAAAACACACAGATGACATCATCATGACGCATACCGTCACGCCTCTTTAGGAGCCGCAGTGCCAGCTTTCTGTGTGAATTACTCAGCAGTTCGTCTTTATGCCGCAGTTGCTTCGCTCTGTGTGAACAAACAATGGCGGAGAATTGGCGAACCGCCGCTGTGGTGATAATGCGGATATGGATGCCCTCTTCTTTATGCGACTTCTTTAATTAGGCGAGTCCTGAGTAATTACCAAATAATGTCAGAAGAGCCTAAGAACAAATCTCACAATGTTTCATTTTGCATTAAGAATTATAGCAGAAGAGCCACCATTTTCTATTTACATTATTAATGATGAATGACAAAAATGTCATTGTCTGCATTCCAAGTGTTTTTCCTGCTGTATTGTATGTATTGCTGTACTGAGCCATAATCCCAACATGTAGGTTTGTAACCCCACTCTAACTGTTACATCCTAAACTCTAAAACCAAACACCAACCTTGAGAGTGCTCCATGTCTCTGTCAGAGTCCCAGTTCAGACAGGGCAGTGGTAGTCGGCACATTTCCCACTCCAACCTGATTATTAGACTTTTATGAGTTAATCAGTCAGGATCTTATTTAGTTTAATGATCCATCAGCTCTGTTGAGACTTCCACTTGCTTATCCAGAAGTGCTTCAGTTGTCTATCAAACTGTGCTGTGTGTTGTGCTCCCTACCCGATCCAAACAGCGGTCCAGTCCTGCCCAATGATAATAACAGATTCCAGTCACACAATCTCCTCTGCTATTGATGATCACATATAAACACTGGGATGTGGATCTGTGCCACCCACTCAGCCTCCCATTTGCCTATTTGGTAAGCGAGTTTGTGACACCACACCTATTGTTTGATGCTCTCTGGCCTCTCTCTCTCAGACCTTTCTGGAAAAACCCTGCCTGGGACCAGGACCCACACGCACGCACGCACGCACACACGCACGCACACACACAAATCATAGGGTTTTAAAGCAACATGATGTGATGTTCTGTAACGTCAGCTGCAAGGATCGCAGTGTTACACACATGTTTACTTCAACATACACATTTTCAACACATACATGATTATGATGTCATGAGTTTTGTTTGTAGTTAGCATTACATCTCATAAACTGTTACACCTGGGATTTGTACAGTGGTGTCACTGTCACGATAACAAATTTTACTGGACGATAAATTGTCCCAGAAATGATTGCGATAGACGATAATATTGTCGTTTTGAGACCATTTTTCAACTAATGTAATGATAATGGCATAATAATGCAAGTACACCCTTTCAAAGATCAATAAACTTTTATTTCTAAAGAATATTTAACGTTGGAATTGGAATGTGAAGAAGACATTTTAAATATCCAAAGTCCTGTACATTCAAAAAAATATAAAAATACAAATCTTCCAAAACCACCATTGTAACCCTTGTTATCCCCTCTGTGTTTTGTCTCTCAAATAAATTGAGATAATAATGACAATTCAAATGACTGAATCTGAATCGCTGTATTCCTACATTAAAAGTGAAATGGTATAGAACCAGAAACAAAAAGCAGCTAGGTCCCTGACTAACTCATTGCAAAGACTTTATGTCACCAGTTAGCCTTGCTACCTATTTGTCCCAGTCACCAATCTTCTTCCAATAAATAGACAGATAAATAAATACATACAGCACAACAACTTATATGAAATATCATACTATTAATAACGATCGCTATTACTAGGTGGACAAAGAAGAGCTGCATGTAGCACAATGCAAGGTACAGGGGAGTATTCTAGAACAACCATTTGATCAATCCACTAGAGAATGCAGGGATGGTGTCAGACAAACACCCCCACAGCAAACAGCATCACCACCTGCTCTTCAGCACTGTAACCTATGACAAAAAGTGCCAGTTAAAAGTTAAAAGAACCTTCCTCCCTTCCTCAGTCATCAAATCAAAAGCTGGAATCAAGTGACTCTCACATAATTATTAGTTTGACTATTTAGTTTAACGTATAACATGGTAAACATAAATGACAACTGATGGAAAAAAGATGTCATGACTAAATTATAGACAGAATTGCATCCTCTGGTCACTTAATTTTCTCACAAAATATCCTCAAGCCAGACTCGACCGCCCAGATACATACAAATGCAAGCTTGCAGCTTTTTTAAGTTCAGTGACCACTGCCCATTGTTCTAATGCGGTCCGTGCATGATGTATAACTCATTTGTACTTGTTCATGTCGTATAATGGAACATTTCCATTGTCCTATTTGTGCTAATATAAATGTGTGTTGCCTTGCGTGAGCTCCTTCTTTGATAGCTGATGCTGCCTAAACACTGTTAAGGCTTGTTCCATTATCCAACTTGTCCAATGAATATTAAACAAATGGAAACAGAGAGCTCGCCTTCAAAGTAAAAGTTTATTTATTTATTTATACATTTGTTCTTTCTCTTAAGGCTACATATTAAATAAAAGTAATCAATTACAAATAAATAAATAAATACAGTGCTTTATTTAGATAGGGTTATCTCTACAACAGTCTTTTCCATGCTGCTCAAGTTTAATCTGCTTACAACACTGGCCTGTATTACTAATACAGGCCACTGTTGCAAGCAGATAACCATTGTAATACTATTACAATGGTTATTAATACACAATTCATGTGACTTAATGTGACAGCACAAGGAATTTACATTATCTGTGCATAACTTCAAGGTATTCAAGTTGACATAACGATCAACTCATAGAGCATTTACACTTTCAGACTCATTTGTCATGTATATTACTAAGAATCATTAGTATTACTGCTTCCTTGTTATATTACATTTAAATGATTCAGGGTGGGCTACACACATACACTGCACACATGAAAAGCAAAATTAAGTAGTGCAATAATTTAACAAGAGCAAAATAACATCTGCTGGCACTATGACCTCAGTATTTGGCCCCAAATGCATATCCTCACCCAAAAGGCCTCGCAGTTTGAATGATGATTGAAATCTGTGACTGTAACTCTGTCTATGCAATATGTCACGTTGTGACAATATTTGGCAAAGCTTGAATTTTCTTTGTAGTGTGGCTTATGTAGTTTGTTTGTCCGTAGTTTGTCGTCATGTTCGATATTTTGTAATACAGTAGGTTTAAGTAAGCCAAACAGATTCAGCCCACTTGACGTGCACCGCCAGGTTAATGATAGTCAGGCAACATACATTTGCATTAGCACAAGTAGGACAATTAAATTAGGAAATACCCTCTGAGCTGGCATTTTCTCATTATACATGAACAAGTACAAATAAATTATATTCATACATGGACCAGGCACCACCCACCACACTTCTGTTGAGAATAATATTGAAACTGCTATGTTTCATTAAAAACTGCTGCCTCCAGACTCAACCATCCTGTATTATCAGGCTCAACACACTTGATAAATAAAAATTAAGGTAGGATTAAGAATCTTTCAGGTCGAATTTAGATGTAAATTCTTCATAAGCAAACTGAAGTGTTCAAGGCCTGTAAATGACCATGCATTGCTGATACAGCAGTGTGAACAGTGGATCTAAATAGTCTTTTTTAAACAATGGTGTCTTTACCGAGCTAAGAAGTCCAATCAATTCATTTCAGTGGAACTTTACTTAATGTTTTGCTATAAAAAGGAAATCAGGTGTGTTCCTTTTTTTTTTACAACAGTTTCTTGGTGCTCAAATAATACTCTCATACATATCTTAAAATTGTTACAGACCACACCTGCTCCTGGAATGTTATCACTGTTAACAACATCACATGTAAGTGAAATCATTGGCTGAAAATATGGGTGTGTTATAATTCACTTGGATATCTGCCATCATACACCCAAGTATAATATCAGAATTAGCAGGCACATTGATTTTCTATTTTTGGAGCTGCATGTCCCGTTCTCACTCATTCAAGACAGCACACCCGTCAGTGAATAGCATGATGTTATATACTCCAATACAGTGGATGGCGGTGTGGTTTTTAGTCATCCGATAAAGCCAACAAAGAAGAGGTGGAGGACTATTTAACGCAGTTGGCTTGAACGTCTTCCTCTGCAAAGAAGACGGCTGGCCTCATCTTCCAGATCAAGCCCCCACAAAGAGCGCCAGGCCTTGAAGCTAGTGTTTGTTGTGGTCAAGCCGTGTAATTACATTGTCATGTGATGCACTGGGGACTTTTCCCCAAAAGTGTCTGTAAAACGGCAATAAAATCCTGTATAAAATAAAAAGATGACTTGTTTTACTGTCAGAATTTGGGAAATTCGTTCCAATCAAATTTGGAGAGTCTAGAAGAGACGCCCGATTACATTTTATCCTCACCCAAGCTAGCTCGGCGCTAAACTGGAAGTTAGCAGACTCGGTCGGCGGAAGTCTCGTGTGCGCATGCTCTACGGAACCCCAGCTGGACAGCCACCGCCACAATTAAAGTCTGATTCTGTGGGGAATACTGCAAGTCTAAAGTAATTCAGGTCTCACACAGCAGGTGCGTTGACAAAACACTAAAAATGCAACAAGCTTTTATTCTGAACCAAATGTACACAGAGCTGTCATGGCAGGGGAGGCAATGCACATGTTATATAATATTATTTATTTAAAAGTGATGTTGCTGCAAAGGTACAAGTAAAGAAGTGAACAGCATATTTACCTCTGAGACCACTATTGATCAACATAAAATACAAATAATTATGATAATATCGTCTATCGAGATATTTTGGCAGGAGAATATTGGGATTTTAAATCTTGGATATCGCTCAAAGTATCAGCCTCAAAAATGTGATATTGTGCAGGCTCCAACTTGTGTGTTCTTGTACAGTAAGTCTTTGTGAGAACCAATTTGAATTTTAGATCCGAGGACATTTTTGCAAAATGAGGACGTTTTGGTCCATCTGCCATTTCGAACAGAGCGTTAAAAATCTGTTCGAGGGTCAAGACTTGGTTTTATTGTTAAGGTTAGAATTAGGTTTTAGAGGAGGGTTAGGGTTGGGACCGGGGTTAGACACTGGGGCATTATGTCAGGGTCCTCACACGGATAGAAGTACAAGCACGTGTGTGTGTGTGTGTGTGTGTGCGCGTGTGTGCGTGCGTGTGTGCGCGCGTGCGTGCGTGTGTGTGTCTGTTCGTGTCTGTGTGTGTGTGTGTGTGTGTGTGTGAGGAGCTCCTTCCAGCGCCACAATTAGACAAAGCTGATTAACTGGCTGTTTTTCTCCGCTGCACACTTCACGCCAGACTTCTGAATCATCCGTGAGGAAAATCTCGCGCAGCCTGTGTAATTGACGAGGCGAAGGGAGGAAGCGTTTGTGCGCAGGTGAATGCGACACACCGCAAAGAAGGCGGTGTGTCCCTGCTTGCATCAATAAATGGCCGCACTGGGATAAGCAGCGGCAGTGATGGCTTTTCTCTCAGGCTCATTGTTTCTCCTCCACATTGCCAACGCTACGGATGCCCAACATCCATATTAAACAGATGACGCATGAACTGAAATCACGTTTCATCGCCCTCTGACATTCTGCGCTCATTTGTCAGGAAAAGTCTTGTTGGCTTTATCACGAACCACAGCTATGTGTGAAGATGAGCTTGATCGTGGCCACAGAGATGCAGAGGACCGTCCTCTGGGCCTACTGCGGTTATCGGAATCCACCGAGGGCCTTAGAAATTAATCAGATGCCCATTTATTATCTTACCAACAGCGGATTAATTGGTCTAAATCAATTGGGCGAATCCCCGGAGATAATAGGCTGCATCCTCTTCCCTTTTGCTTTTGCTAAATGTCATCGCTGCAGCAATCTGTGGACATCCTACACATTTTCGGACCGTCAGCGGGCCGCTCCATCACATCGACTGCAGCATCACTCGTGGAAAACAGTCCAATTTACACCTCGACCCGTCGTGCCTTTACACCGCTGCATTTCATTTTTGTTTTTTTTTATTTTTTTCAGATGAATGCATGATTTACAATTTCGTCTCCAATGCATCGAAAGCAGCGCGTATATAAGCATAAGGTCGGCGGATGAGTGAGAAAAATAAATCAATATTTGCGCGCACGATGAACAAAATCAAGCAAGATTTAATTCACACACGCAGACCGACAAAACATTCATGAAATAGATGATTTTCCCCCCAAAGCCTTACCTGGTTTACAACATCCATCTTGGCCGCTTACTCGCTGATAAGAGGATCAGAGGGGCGGAGGGGGAGGAGGCGTCTCATCCGGAACAGCCCAGGGGAGGAAGACGCACAGGAGGAAGAGCTGGCACTGCGTCACGGGCAGGGCGAGGACGCGTGAAACGTCGTGACGTCAGCCGAGCCATTGGACGTGGAGTAAAGGCGAGCCGAGCCGTCTGTCCAATCGCGGCGCAGCTTTATTCTGAGGACGCTGAGAGCTGCCCGCGGGTTATAATGCAGAGAGGAGCGCATGGAGACTGTTCACGCTTTAGTAGACAGGAGGAGTGATGTAGAGGGGAAGTAAAAAGGTCGCTGACGGTGCTGCTGGTCATTAACAGGCAGCAAGATTGTATTTTTAGATGAATATGTTCTCCCTTTCAGTAGATCTGAACATAACACGTTGGAGGGGAAGTTCAGAGAGAGTTCAAGTTTTTCTGCTTTACCTTCATGCAAATATGTTCCCACAAAGGATGAATGTTTAATGTAGCGCAGGTTAGTTTTGCACGATTCCCTTTTTCTTAAAGGAGAAATGAAACCCAGATGTTGTCCATCTGCTGAGCCATTAATGGCTGATTATATAATTCACCCTTTTGTGTTCTGCTGTGGTTTTTCAACATCTATTATAGCGCTGCTGTGAAAACACAACCCAGAAGGACCTTTCAGCTCAGTTATACCGTTTGAATGTGTGTGTTATTACTGCACAAGAATAGCTAGAGTGGCCCTCAGTAGAGCACATACCTCCGCCAAGGCCCAACAGCCCTTTTACATACTCATTCATAGATAACAGCTGCCTAAATACACATATTTTGAAATGTGACAAAAATTCCTGGATCCTGGACTGTTTGTATCATGACCCATTATCCTGTAAGGTCCTTTATCCTCAGTGATGTTAGGCTAACATAAAGCTTTTTAAATACTGAGTCCATGTTCCAGATTTGAGCTCCTACATGTCTAACAGATCTGAGCAGGATCCATTATAGATCAGAGATTTAAAACATATGTCATTGTGAAGACTGGAAGCTAAAAAAAATTGAATTCATAGTGTGTATACATGAGACTTGCACTAGTAATCTCATGTCTCTCAAGCATATGTTGCCATTAATAAAGCCCAAAATAATGGGGAAGTATGTCAACTTTACTCCCAAGTAATTTAAGGAAATGTTATGCATTGTAGCATTAGTTGTCCTTGAATTTGAGAGTTGAGAAGTCGCAAAACATTTGATGGCATGTTTGAAAAACACAGACTAGATGTTCGACCTCAGAACGTGGTGAAAGGAGCGAAGTTAACGTTGCCGTTATCTCTGTGAGGACAGCTGAAGTGAAGTGGAGGTAGTAACTATGACAAAAAGAGGATGCCACATCCACTGCTCTCCACTCAGTCTCCACACACATTGATGTCTTATCCACTGCTCTCCACTCAGTCTCCACACACCTTGATGTCTTATCCACTGCCCTCCACTCAGTCTCCACGCACCTTGATGTCTTATCCACTGCTCTCCACTCAGTCTCCACACACCTTGACTTCAGGTCAGCATTCAATACAATCTCACCCATGAAGCCAATTGGAAAACTTACCACTCTGGTTTTTAGTACCACACTCTACAACTGGATGTTTGATTTTGGTCACACTGAATCAAACTGAGCCGCGCTGATTTGCTTTTCCATCACCAGTTTTACTGCACCGAGCCCTGCTTGCAATGGACCTGCTCTGGAGTAAGGCCAAGCCACTTATGACCGCCATTTATATTGAGAATAAACAAAATAATTTCACTATGGACACCAAATGGAAGCAACAGTGGTCCGAGGACCAGTCGTGTCTGGGAGCCAATAGAAAGCATCCTGACTGGAAACATCACAAACTGACATGGTTTGTGCAAGGCAACCGGACAGGAAGGCTCTACAGCGGGTGATTAAAAGCAGCCAGATCATCATGCGTAGCATCAGTGAAGTGCAAGCGAGTTGACTGCACAGAGCCTGAAGGACACTAAAGGTCAACACCCACACCAGCCACAGTCTGTTCACCCTGCTGCCGTACCACCAGACTACAGAGCAGCTTCTTTCATCAGGCTTTGAGACTCCTCAGTTCATTATCCACAATAGATCATAAAAAATGTATTTTCTCGTGTAACGTGAAAGGAATACAACTTACATTTCGTTGTAATATGACAATGAAGAAGCACTTACATTTGAGAAAACAATGCTTTATTTATAGTCACAAAAGTCATAAATCAGAACATTTCTATGAGTTTTGCATATTTAATATTTGAAGATATTTTAGTATATATTAATATTTCTCTAAAATAGCGAATGCTGTTGGGAACTCGCCAATCAATGTGTTCAACTGAATATCATTGTGTAACAAAGTAAAAATGTCTTATTGATCTAATAGTAATATATTATGTCATATATTTACATATGTTATGACAACAATTCAAGTAAAGTAAAAAATGAGAATACAATGCAAAAAAATGTTCTTTTGTCATAATGATAGCAGTTTTCTTTCACAGGCAGCCTCACAGATATAGATTCTTCTGCGAAACATCATCATCGAGTCTTTGCCTCGTTGAGTCCTGCCACATACTGACATGTGCTCTTTAAATCAGTGTGTGTGTGCTTGTGTGTATCGTTTGTGTGTGTGCATGTGTGTGTTTTGGCATTCATAAATAAAAGCATATCTTACCCAACACAACATTCTACCTCGGGACAACAAAGAAAGACAAAATCGACTTATTGCCTTATTTGTGTCACATCGTTCTTACACACATGCCATCCGGTCCACTGTCTTTTCTCTCCACAGCAGATTTAAATACGCACCTCATAAGATTTTGTTCTGTTGACAAATTCCGTCCCTCACTTTATTTCAGTTTTGCTGATCTCAGTATGAAATCACACAGTTCATTTCATCGGCCAGCTCGTCCTCAAAGCGAGAAATCGACTGACTGGCTCCGCGAGCTATGAGGTCAGCTGCGGCACTCTCCATGTCGTCCAGGCTCATGTGACAGGCCTCAGCAATCTCCCGCTTGGCAAAGCTCACAAACTTGGGGTCCCTGGCGTAGATGCCGAGACCCTCGGAGATCAAGATCTGACATTAGCGAAAAACAAATAAACAAAAAAAAGATGATGTAAGAGAGGGATTATGTTTCTAGCGGCTCATTCTCTATCTCTAACATGTATGTCTACCTGATTATCATTATGTCTAATGCAGAGAGAAATCTATCAGCTGAAAGAATCACTTAGCCAAATTAAAATGCTGTCTGCTCACCAGTGAGTAACTTTATTATTGCTTATGATAACGTAAACAGTTCAGTTGCAGCAAATGGACTTGGATTTACAGCGCACTTAGGAGAATGAGAAAATATCAAATATTTAGAGGAATTTCTCCCAGAGGTGCAACAATACCAGCATCAGAATTAAAAATCTATTTGCTGATATGAATGATTAATGAATTGTTGGTTGTTTCTATTAATATGTTAAATCCGTCATAAAACAATGGTCGTGTGCCCATGTGAACTGACACACGTTTTGCTTTCTGTTATCTTCCCTCCTGCTCAGAAGAGATGCCTTCCTACTGTGCCCCCATTTAAAGGGACGGGACAGAGGCCCTGAAATCTTATTGCACTGCAACTTAGGAATGCTGCACATAGCACAGATGTCATGAAACTGTTTCCAGGGGATGCTAAAAAGTGATGAACGCGGCTGGGACACGCTTGTTGTTGCCATTGTTTGTACCAGCTGAGTCCAGGTGTGTTCATCACTTTTTTTAGTGTCCCCTGGAAACACTTTCCCTTGTCGTCTGTGTTACTTTTACTACCTTTTCTGTTGTTGGTTACGTTTTCTCACTCTGCAGCACATTTCTGTTTCCTGTTATTTCAAATGTATATGCGCATGTGTATTAAAATGCAGTAAAATGTTTTTAATTTGTTTGTCTGTGTGTTGAGCTCCCTGGGCCACCTTAGATAAAGGACAACATCCTATGTTGCTCTGTGCCAAAGTCTATTCCAAAGATTATCTATCGCTACTATGAGGTTTTAGCAATCAGAATTAGTCAGATCAACTCGGAATCTTCCTCAGTTAGGCATTTTTTTGGTCAGAAATGTTCTTTATTGACGTGAATAATTGTCATTCACATGTGAAGAAAGCCAATCACTTGTGAAAATGTCAAATTCACATCTGAAATTATTTAATTTTCTAGTGTTAAAAGTTATAGTTCATATTTGAAATTGTGGTTTTCACATTTTGGAAAGGCAAATTTCCCAGGTGACATTCTCGTAAGGGCAAATATAGGTGGAAAATAAACATGGTAGTTCACAACTGTGTATAAGCTTGTTAATTGTACTTGCTGCTGGTCGCTGAAGGTTTCTTGCTTACAGAAATAACCTGCTGCATCTCTACTCACCGACTCCACCAGACTGTCTGCACTGCCTCTGTCTACGAAGCCCTGGTTGACCGGTGGCATCCTCACGCTTGTGTAGGTTCTCGTCTGTCCGGGGTACCAGCCTGGCCGGCTTCCTACAGGGAGGCTTGCAGAGCCGTCACTCCACACCGGCTGGGCGGTACCGGTGGTCTGGTCCATCAGGACCATGGGGGTGTAGATGAGCTTTCCCCTTCGTCCCGAGGAGTTGAGTATTCCTGGAAGAGGAGTGGTGCCGGCTGCTGCCGTGTTGGCCCAGGAGGCGGACGACATCGAGGACACGCTGCTAGGCCGGGAATCCAGGCTGTGCTGGTTCTGTCATGACAGCAGAAGATCAGTGAGACACACTCAGTATGAATGCAAACATTTTGAGAGAGTGTGTGTGTATCCGTGTGCGTGTGTGCCATTGTTTTACCTGTAGACGGGATCTGGTTGGGGATGTGTTCCCACGGTAATTCCCCGGGACGGGGAGGTGGTTGTCTACGCTGCTCTGTGGCCTGAGACACTGGAAGTTGAAGGCAGGTTTATGACCTGAAACAAAGAGCAGGAAAGTGTTAGGAAGCAGGCCAGGATGCACAACAATAACCATATGTGGAGGGAATTAGCATTAGCATGGCTGTATCAGCCGTTTGGGGGCCTTCCCTGTTTGAGAAAAATTTGTCTCGGGACAAATTTATTCACCGTGTAAATCTACACACCTTTGCATAAATTGTTCGTTTACAGAGCTACAAAATGAATCAAAATATTATTAAAATTGAAGGTACTGAGGTAGAGATGAACAAATATTGTTCTCTAAATGTAAGACAACACTGTTGTTTGGCACATTATCATGATTTTAATAGTTTTTTTCAGTTAAAGGAAAAGTTGTGATGAAAAAATTATCTTTCCAACAAAAATCATATCGTAAATCTGTCAACATATTTGCAAAAATGTTTTTTTTTCATACCGTGCAGCGAGAGTGTTCAAGCTAAAACTGGCTGTTAAGTCATTATTTCAGTTGATGTTCTGCTTTAGTTGTGAAAATGCATAATCAAACTGTCACAAACCAAATCACACACACTTTTATCGTCCTGTGTCTTGTTACTCTTTACTTTCTGCTCAGTGTTCTGTTTCACTCCTGTGTTCTCGTGCTCCTCTCCAGGCTGATTTCCCCCCGACAGCTGTCTCTCATCAGCCTCGTTATCACTGCCCTGTTCTCAGTGCCTCGTTAGTTTAGTTTGTATAGAAGCCTGTGTTGTTCCTTCACCCTCTGTTTCTCTGTCTTAATATGTTCCCTGAGTTCCTGGTTTGTTCCTCGTGGTTTCGTCTTGGTTTTCGGATCTTTGTTTGTCCTCATTTTTTATATTGCTTTGGTATTTTTCTTTCATTTTTTTCATTGTTCGCACTTCGATTTTGGACAATCAGCTCATTAACTTGCTTTTCGTTACACTACCCACCTGCCTGCATGACTTGCACTTGGGTCCTTTCCATGTAACTGTGACAAGAGGGCAGCAAACCCTCATATTTGAGAACTTGGAACCATAAAATGTTTTTATTCTTGCATGATAATGACTTTTTTTGTAGTAGCAAGTTATTAACAAAAGGTCATTTTGTACTTCGCTGACTTTACAGAAGTGTTTAATGTACAGAATTACATTACCAACACTATGCCCTAAAAAAGAAGGAGGAAATAAAAAATAAAAAAAAATTAATTGTACGTGTCTCACCTCTCGGTATGGCAGGAAGTAGCCGTCTCCTGACAAACTGTGCGGCGCCATTCTCGCTTCCATTGTAACCGTTCCCATTGTAACCGTTGAGAGTGCTGCCATTTTCATTGCATGTACTTCCGTTGCCATTGTAGCCGTTGTAGCCGTTCCCGTTATATCCATCCGTCGAATATGGCGTGGGGCTGGTAGCAACACTCCCTCCATTAATGTTTGCGTCGGTGTAACCGTTGCCGACGTAGCCGTTGGCATCGTAGGGTATCTCCCCGATGCTGTTGGCCCTTTCCAGGCTCGGTTCGTTGTAGCCGGTCTCAGTTGGCACAGGTGAGACGGCTTCTGGATACACGTACCTATAAGATCCGCACCAAGAGTTTTAGCACGATTTTGTGTTTTAAAAAAAAAAAAAAAAGGAATAGTTGCTTGTTTGCTGCAGAGAGTTTGACAAAAATATCAATACCACCATCATACTTTCATGTTCTGGTGATGATTCATACTTGGCAAAAGTTTTGGAATAGCTCCAGCAGATCGCCTCAGCTGGCAGCTTTCGTTTGGGGAAACTCTGACTGTCAGCTCATCGACTAAAAGTGCATTTTTGGTCACTAACAGCTTGAGGGTGTTATTCCAAGTGTCTGACAATATTACAGAACTGTTTCCTGCAGAGATAGACTTTTTTGTTAAATATAAAGATCCATTTTGTAACCAGAAACACAAGCCTCGCTCAAGTAGAAGTCAGTTTCGTTATATCTTATTTTATTTTGGTAGATTTATCATCATATAATGTTTTACTTTACACTTCCTGTCTTTGTGTTTATTTCCGCCTTTTATCAATAACCCTCTTAGTGTTACCTGTCTCTTGTTAGTCTTTTCTAACTTGTGTGTGTCTGTCCCTCTCTCTCTGACAGTGTGTCTGTTTCCCCACATCAGTCCTGTTTTGTCTCGGTGTCTCGTGTCTTTCTCTGTCCTGTCTTCCCTTCGTGTCTTGCTGCATTTGCTGCCTGTGTCCTCGTGATATTCTGGTTACTATTTTGTGCGTTTTGTTGTTCCGCCTGCCTCTGTGTCTGCATTTGGGTCTCCTTTTCTACCAAACACGACAGGTGAGCCTTGTCTCTCCGTAAGAATAGCTTACATTACGCTGTCGGTCACTTTTAGTGGACGTAACTTTGACTGCCTTGAGTTAAATTGCAGCCGCGTCACGGATTCCAGCTGAGGAGATCAGCTGGTCCAGTTCCAAAACGCTTGGTAAGTATGAATCAGAACACACCAAAACATGTAAATATATGACCCAGGTTTAAAAATACTGATTGCCCTTTAAAATATGAAGCTGGAGCCAGGAAATGGTTAGCTTAGCTTAGCAAAAAGACTGAGCTCTAAAGATCACTGCCTTCATACTGATTACTGTATCTGTCTCCTCACTCTCTTGCTTGTTACTTGCCTGTCGACTGATGCAACACTGGCAGCATCAACTTCACGGTTATAAACCTGCTCAGGTAGAACCGGCGTAGCTGGCACAACAACTGGTTCCTCAATTACAACCTCTGGTACAACTGGTGTCTCTGGGGGAGGAGGAGGAGGAGGAGGCAACTCGCTGATGGAGTCCACCCTGAACAGGAGAGAACACGCAACTCATTAGGACTTTTTTAAAAAATGAAAATCCCAATGTGTGAATTTACTTAAAATGTACAGCTTAAACACACCTGATGACGGGCAGAGGTTCGGACCTCACAGGCTGCTCTGTTACAATGCAGACGCCTGCCAGCTCTGATCCTGGTCTCTGGTGCTCCTGCAGGCCCGTCACCTGCTCTGTGATCACGGCCTCTTCGGCTGGTTTTGGTTCAGGTTCCAGGAACACAATCGTCTGCTCCACCAGCGAGTCTATGGGCGGCAGCGGCGTGGTGGCCGGCGTGGTGTTCACTGAGGTTCCGGCCTCGCTGCCGAATACGTCGTCGCCTGTCATCTCTCCCTCTGCGCCCTCCTCTTCTTCCAGGTCAGAGGCCATCGCCAGACGCATCTCTGGAGCCAGGTCCTGCAGCGTCCGCAGCCCTTGCTAAACATCGCCACACAGGACGAAGCCCACGTGTTAATAATGAGTACCCAGTAAATGTCCATAAAAGTCAGACTGCTACTTATTGTTATTTCATTTGGATTAAAGGTCCAGTGCGTAGGATTATTGGGGGATTAAGGGGCAGAAATGGAATATAACATATCACTATATAACATTTTTAGCAGCCATCGTAGGGGACGGTGAGACGAGGGTTGTTTGGCCGGCTGCAATATGCAACCTAACCACTTGATGCCACTAAATCCTACACACTGGATCTTTTATTCATATATGAAGGCCCAGACACACCAAACCGACATAAAAGAACTAGTGGCAACAAATGCTGCGTGTTGTGTCGTCTCACGTCTCCTGTCTAAGTTATAGCAGCGAACGGCCGACCACCTTGTGAACTCTGCACCTGTCAAAGGAGCCATCTAAATGACAGTGTGTCTAAAAGTGAAGAAGCAGGGACGGAAAAAAATTAGGAGAAAAAGCCAACTAAATGGGTGAAATCATGGATATTACAGTGACAGGCTTGAGGGGCTTTCACTCTCTTTATCCTATTCTTCTTGCGGATTAATTTGCTTGGCTGAACAGCCAGCTGCCTCTCTCATCGACCAGCTTGTCGATTCTAAGCGCTCGATCGGCCAAAAAGCTACCAACAAGGGCCGACTTGTGCCAACGGTGCGAGGCACACCGCAACAACTAGGACCTTAGAAGACCCACGAGCGAAACTTTGTGATATCAGCGCCAGTAGATAACACATGAGGTGGAAACTTGAAACCTCCACTTAGCATACACTGAGAATGGACTTTTCAGGGAGGTCTCATGTCTAGTCATGAAGCTTAAAATTAGAATGCATGTTGCAAAGCATGTCTAGAGGGCGACGTCGAACTGAAAAGCACAATATGCGTCACCTGCAGAGACGCGGCCTTGTCCTTCCTTTTGGACTTCCTCTCCCTCTCCTTTCTCTTGCGGTACTTTTTGAAGTAGTCCTGAATCAAGAAGCTGGCATAAAACTTCCCACAGGTCACCTCATCCCCTGAGAAGGAAACAAAGAAGGCAGTGATGAAAATGTGGAGGGACAAGAGGGACTGATGGATGACGACGTCTTAAATTCTTCTTTTTTTTTCAAGCAAACCGTATATTTTAGAAAATTGATGCAGGTACGGTATTTCACTAGTTGTTTTGCAATGCACATGTTTTGATTTACCTCTAGGGGGAGGAATGACTTCATCAATGAGCTTAGGTTTGGTGCGCTTCCAGAGCTTCTTAATGATCACCTTCAGCTCCTCATTCTGCTGGTCGATGGGACCTGAAGGGCACAAAAGAAAACAAATCCTTCAGCTTAAACGACACCCTTACAACACCAAGTGAGCTACTCACACATGTCTGCGTATGAGGTCTAACCTTCGGTCTTGATCTTGAGTGAGGTTCGCACGAGAGCGAACAGAGTGGCGCTGAAGGTGACCGTCCCATCTGCGTGCAGCGGGACGTTCATAGCAACCAGTCTCTGAGAGGACGAGAGGGTGAAGCAGGAGAAATGAGATCCATCTACTTGCTTATGTTCTTAGCGTCAAACAGCACTGAATTCTTTCTTTACTTACCTTGCAAGCAACACGATGAGGACACAGTTTTCCAAAACCGAGCGGTGGCTGAATCCTGCGCAGCATCGTGACAACGTCGATGTGTTTTATACGGCCGCTGCGAGAGGAGGAAAAACACCACAGTTGATGGAAGATGAGAATATTCTGGAAACCGTAAAAAAAAAAAAGGGAGCAAAATAGAAAAAGAAACTGGAGGGAAATGAGTCTTACGAGGCCTCTGGATCGTAGTCGGACCAAACTCTCTTGAACTCATCCAGGTGGTGAGTACCGAGCACGGTCCAGTCTCTGGTCAGGTATTCAAAGTTGTCCATGATGACGGCAATGAACAAGTTGATAATCTTGAGAGGGAGAAGGGCAGAAACACAACAATGAATTGTGACTAACATTAACCTCTGGTTAACGGCACTGATTGTTTTATTACTGGTGCTTTGTTGTTTAATTATTGTTGAGCCATCCAAGGCGTCCAGTTCTGTGAATTTTTGAGAAAAACTTGTTGGACTAAAGGGGCCCAGGATCTATTTTAGTAGACAGGAGAGTCCTGGTGGGTCTGAGCTAAAGGTCAGAGACCACACACAAGACTGATGGATGTCAGCTGTCCACATGAGAAGAAACCATAGAAGGAATGCAAGACACACTTAGCGAACATTAGCCTGGAACACATGAGAGCCTCGACTGAGATAATGGTCCAAACAAAGAGGGGGTGCACCAAATGTCAACTCATAGAGGGCAGAATTATTTTTTTTCCCTCCGCTTAATCTGACTTTTTCAATTTCAAGGTCCTCAGCGCCATATTGAATTATACGCCGTGAATTTCTCTGCAGATCTGCAAAAGCTAAAAAGATAATTATTCATCTTTCCTTCTTTATACTTCAGATTAGATCCTGTTCTGCTCTCTAAGTCTGCTAAGTCTAAAATTACTTCCATTATACCTGTTCAGTGTCTTAAAATAGCACTAAGGTGATAAAAAATGTTAGCAGAATATTTGTGCCCTCTCAAATCAGGATTTTGTTGTCTGGATTAACAAAATCCACGACGTGGAAGTGCTGGGAATTGGAGAAGACAGGGTTAGCCTTTTTAAAACTCGGCAGCTGTAATACTATCCTCTCTTACTTTCATCTGACTTTGATCCCACTTGACCTGACAGCCTGTAAAACACAAGTCTGAATTAATTAAGTCTAAATTTAATTTGGAGTCAGGAGGCTGTGTTAACTTTCATTAAAGGAGGGAAAGTGTGCTACTACAAAAACGATCTGAGGACTGGGCGATTAGAAAAAAAACGGAGAGGAATGATCCTTAATCCTCCTCGGCTTCGCTCACCAGGTAAGCACAGAGCATGAAGAAGCTGATGAAGTAGATGTAGGCCAAGTTGCTACCGCAGCTGAACTCTTCACCAGGCTCAGTGTCGGATTCTGGGTCACAGCGTCTGCCGGGCAGAGCTGCCAGCATAATCTCCTGCCACTGCTCTCCAGTGGCACATCTACAAGTACACAGAGAGAGGGCAGCATTTCCATGTGAGCTCGTGAGATTCTTTCAAATCTTGTTTTAGACGAGGAGAATGAAAGTCTTTGGAGGAAAGACGACATTTTTGATAAGATAATATTCGAGCATGGGTTAAAAATCTTTACATGTAGCGGCTGTCTTGTTCCGGCTAAAGTGGCTCACCTGAAGAGTACCAGGACCGCCATGAAGAAAGTCTGGAAGTTGCAGTTCCTGTTGATGTGCGTGTCGTCATCAATGGCCACTTTGCCAAACGTCTGAAAGGAGAACAGTGCCATTAAGGAACAATCAGGTTGTTGGAATTAGGGGGTTTTGAAAAGGAAGAAGAATGTGTGGAATAAAAGAGGTGATATCTTCTGATCATGTGTTTCAAATCTGTTCGTAATGAGTCCTACAGTGTCATAGGAGTGCATTTCTAGATTAGTGGACTGCTTTTCAAAACCGGGTGCCTACATGACCCACAGTGACGTTCAGCGGCTGAGTGACATCACAGGAGGCGGTTTAGAGCAGATTAAATGCAGCTTCCTCTGGAGCCACAGAAGACTCTTAAACTACTTTTTTTTTTACATGTGTAGTGGATCCTCCCAAGATCTGTGAATGAACTTTAATGTGTAAAATTGGTGGAATTACCCTTTAATTATATAATAAATGAATGCTAGTTGGTCAAAATGAAAGCCTTGATTGATCAGAGAGACTCACCTGCATGCCGATCACAGCGTAGATGAAGAAGATCATGGCAATGAGCAGACCGACATAAGGCAGAGCCTGAGGAGAATGAAGTCAAAAGCTCAGTCACAAAACATACAG
>OMLP01013590.1:31247-41684 GCA_900302685.1 Spondyliosoma cantharus
TTTAACCTTTTAAATCATAGAAGTGGGTTCTCAGTTTGAACATCCAGTATGAACTATCTTAATAAAATGAGAGCATTTCTGTGCTTGGCAGACGTAACAAATGAATGTGTGAATCAGCTTACTAATAAAATGATCAGAGGGCCAGACTGAGTTTGTTAAAGGGCCGCACTCCACAGGCAGGCCACCAGTTGAATAGGCCCGGACTAAATGATGAATAGATTAATTGTGAAAATAATAAGCGGCTTGTCCGTTTAAAAAAAACAAAAACAATTGTTATTTGCATGTCCAAACTAATGTAAATCTGTGAGGTGTACCCAGTAGAGAACATCAGTCCAGCCCTCCATGGTGATGCACTGGAAAACTGTCAGCATCGCGAAGAAAATGTTGTCGAAGTTTGTGATGCCGCCGTTGGGGCCCTCCCACTTGCCCCTGCACTCGGTTCCGTTCCCGACGCAGAAGCGGCCGCTGCCGGCAAACGCACAGGGTGACGGATCGTCTTCGATCATGAGACCTGGAGCAGAGAGCAGCGGGAGACATTGAGCTGACCCCATCTATAAAAATATGGACGCTGTGTGTGAAATTTTTGCCGTAGTTTCGAGAGCAGCGGAACCTGTGCTGATGGAGTAGCAACTCTTGTGCATCCTGCCGATGAACAGCTCCAAGCCGATGATGGCGTAGATGATGATGACGAACATGACCAGCATACCGATGTGCAGAAGGGGGACCATGGCTTTCATGATGGAGTTCAACACAATCTGTAAACCTGACGAGGCAAAGCACACACTTTAAGATGCTGCATGTGGGACGAAGCGCAGGCGCGTGAATTCGGAAAACAAACTGCAACGGGATGACGAACGCACTTGGCACTCCAGATACGAGCCGAAGCGGTCGCAACACCCTGAACGCTCTGAGGGCTTTGACATCCAGGCCTCCGGGTTTTCCTGCGGCGTGGTGGGCCTCTCCTGGCTTGTGATCCGTCATCGCTTCCGCTATCACACTGAACAACCTGCACAGACACACACATACAAGCTGTCAAACGCTTACCAGAGACGGAACATTTGCCTGTAAACGGGGGACAATGCACGAGGCACCAAAAATACCCGACAATGACGATAACGAAGTCGAGGAAGTTCCATCCGCTGCGTATGTAGGCGCTGGGGTGCATGACTAAGCCGTAGGCAAGAATTTTAGTGAAGGTCTCGATGGTGAAGATGACGAGGAAGACGTATTCAACTTGTTCCTGGGAACAAAAGAAAAAAGGAAATGTGGGGATGTTTGGCAAAATTGGACCGACCTTTTTCGCACGTCAGCAAGTGCGTCTGGAAGGAATAAATATAGACGAGCGCTGAGGAAAAATAAATGTTATTGTTACAGTTCGACAAAGACGTTCAGGAAGTTATTCTCAAGTGGCATTAACCAACGTTTTCTCTTTCTTTACGTCACGTGCGTTGTCATTAAAGGCTGACTGCTGTGTTTTTCTTAACCTCTTAACCCACTGCCTAACAACACATGCTTAAGCCCGTCACCGGATCCCTTTTCTGCACCCTTCAGCTTAATGCTCCTAATCACCGCTACCACTGTCACTGTGCCTTTTTTACTTCAAGGCTGACACAATAATCTACGCATAATGTGGTTTAGTGCGAGCTGACTTCGAATCCGAAACATTTGCCAAAAACTTGATCCAACAAACTGGAGGCCGGTGGCGCTGCGAGGTCTGGACAGGAAGTGTCTGTCCGACCGTCAGCTTACCTCCTTTGTGCAATCCAATAAAGGGATCGACCGACATCTATCCCACTGCAGGTTTAGATGCGCGTGTCTGCTGTGCATTTTGACTAAAATGACTTCAAATTCAAATTTGAGGGCCGCTTTCTTTCTTTCACCAGGTAAAGATTGTTTCCAACGATGCAATAACAATAAAAACAACACAAATGTGGCTTTTTGTAAATGCACATAAAGCTGTTGTTGGCTCCTATTTTCAATGCACCACAGAAAAAACAGCCTAATTTCAGTTTGTCCAGGTAATTTGTAATTAAAGAAAGAAAATATGAGCGAGAGAGAGAGGGAGACATAGAGAGAGAGGGAGAGAGAGAGAGAGGGAGAGAGAGGTGAGACAGATGGTGGGTGTTTTAAGTAAGTCATGATCCCTGGCAGGGTCACCAAATGATGTCACGCCACAACTTTTCCCCTCTAATACCATTACCATCCAACAGATCGCTATTAACCTCCGCGCTAATTGTTGCAACTGCTTCCAAGATACCTGCCGACTGCTGCCCTTCATGACAAACTGAAACTTGTTTTACCGACACGTTCGTCACAAATCATGCATTTATCGATCTGCCGGTGTCCTCAGAGGACATGAGGAGGAGAATGACTTCAGGAGAACCACACGGGAGGCTCTTAAGAGGAGCAAAGCCTTTGGAAACAGGAACATAAGAACATGCTCAGAGTAAAACGAGCTGTGAAATACTTAACTTCACATCGACAGCTTTATTCGTTCCCTTTAAAAGGATCAAGTCGCTGTCCTAAACTTTTTTAATGTCAGCTTTTTTGACTGAAGACTGACTTGCTTCAGCAGGTCGGTTTGGCACGATCAAAGCTCCACCATCTGTTTGAAGTTCACACTTCATGCGATATTCTCCATGTTGGCTCGTCTAAGATGTCTCTTCAAACACTTCTCTTTCACACGTCTTCTCACTGACTGATCTGAGTATCCTTTTGGCCAGGCATTACTGAAGCTAAGTATGTACAGCTGCATCAATCTAATGATAAAGAAAGGAATCTCTGTCTGTCTGTCTGTCTGTCTGTTACTCGCATATCTCCAGAAACCGTTCATCTGATCTACTTCACTACTTCGTGTTTCTGAGAACCAACGGAAGTGCAGTGACGAATTTTGGCAATTTGGATAAATGCTCCCACATGATCTCATGGGGAAGCAGACATAAACAAAATGGAAATTAGGGCGGTGAAACAACTGGCTGCAGTAACACGTAGCAGTGAGAAACAGTCAACACAAGTTTTCTAATTTTTCTTTTTCTTTTTTAGCAAAAACTGAAGGTAAGGTTTTGAGTTTCTGTCAGTGGTAGTGTGCTAGCAAACATTAGCCACGGGGGCAGCACCCTTGGCTGCCCCAGGACGCCTCTCTCGCTGGTTGTTGTGGTCCGGCTCAGAAAGTGCAGATCTAAAAATCCAGATTTTAAACTGTAATCTCAAATTTTGAAAGGGGCGGAGCACAAGTTGTACAAAAAAGGGAATGAATGGAAGATACAAGACTGAAAATACCAGAAAAAAAACTGCTTTCCTTAAATATAGAGAGAATATTCAGTTGCTACATTTTATTCATCTTCTCTTTGTGATCTATTTTGTAACAATGTGAACATTGTTATGTACTTTTATTTGGAAATGTCTTGGTCTCTGGCCAAACATGTGTCTAGTTCCTGTGCATATCTTTCTTTTAGTAACTCACCAGCTGGTGGTTGGTAGCGTTGGAGTCATCATCGGGGTACGGCTTGGTCACGCCCATGGCCACACAGTTGGCAAAAATGGCGAGTAGAATGAAAATATCGAAGGGCTTGAGGTTTGCAGTTAAGGCTCCAACAGGCACAACAGCACGATAAAAGTCTAACACACCCACATGAAAACACACACACATCTGTATCACACTAGAGAAGGATATTTCCACTCTACGAGGGCCAGTGCCGCCATGCGGATGGGGTTGCTGAGGGTGAGGCAGCAGAGGGCTCGGGGGGCTCTGAGGGCAGACTTGTTCGCCTGCATTGCCTTCTTGGCCCCCCCTCCCCTTTTCCTGGCCGAGCCAGTCGACCCCAGGGTGTCTGATTTTCCTGCATCGCCCCCAGGGGGGGCATCTGTTAAAGGACAAACAAACATTAATCATATTTTTCTGTGTTTGGAGCATCCTGACTGTGAGATCTAAAACACAAAGGACGTGTTGTTCTGTCTGTTGCTCTGGTGGACACCTTTACTGTCCATCAATCGCAACACCTCATTATTTCACTGCTTATTTCAGCTCTCATCTCGTTACCCAACACAGTTAGGGGAGGATTTGAAACATGGCTGCAGTAACAGACAGGTATTCTGTCCTGAAGGCCTCATATTATAAGACCAGATGTGACCTACTTCTTTATTGGGAGCAGCTAGGCACTTAGCCCAGCACTATCCCCAGGAAGGCCCACGAACACCTGTTGACAAGGCCCTGCAACCTGAATAAGCCTGCGGGCACATTCAATATCTCTCACAGAGTAGAAGCTACAAATATGGACGGATAGGAGCAGGTGGAAATATCGAATGTGATGCCAGCTGTGAGTGTAATAACTGTGAGAGTTACACAGCATGTTTTTTTTTTTTATTATTATGCTTTACCATCAGGATGAACTGTTTGATCAGCCACAGACACATTATTCATCTTCCACCTGCTCCAACTGCAACTCTTTATGCTTTCTATCCATTTCCTCTCTCTCTCTCTCTCTCTCTCAGATTGTGCACATTCTTACAGACAGAAGCTCAGAGACATCGCCAGGAGTCCCTACCTTTCTTCGCCCCTTCCATGTCCGCAGTTCACCACCACGAGATCACCTGAGAAAACGCACCATCAACTCCTCAGGGGGGGAAGTCTGCGATGCGCACTGGATCACAGATGCGACGAGAGAGAACTTTCCTGGGTTGCAAATAAAAAGCGACCGTCTGCAGCCTGTCATCTCAGATCCACATGCAGCGGGCCATCCCGCTCACCGCCCGCTTGTAGCCGAGAAAAATCCAATTAATCCAGTTGTAATGACAGAATCCAGCGTCTGGAAGTTTCTCTTCTTGTTTTTTTTATAATTATTATTGTTATTTTTTTGTTATCTGTGCAGGCGCATAACGGTGACGAATATTAAACCAAACGCGTCCCGGTGTGCGCGGTGGTCAGCCGCCGGGATTAAACTAGTTGAGCCGTTTAAAAGGATGACAGTGGAAATCTTTCAGGGGGAAGGTGGAGGAAGACTCAGGAGGAAACCGTGCGGCTCTGTGGGGCTTTACTGTAAAGTTAAAAAGAATAGAGGGATAGTAAGAAAAAAAAAAAAGTGCTGTCACGATAGAAAAGTTGGGGTGTTTCACTACAGTGAATTAGAGGAGCCTGTTCCAGGACCTTGGACAGAACCTGGGGTGCAGTACCAGGAGGGGGCAGCAGGGGGCGCACTGCAACTGTAAATACAAGGACAGCAGCCGGTCGTGTTTGAAATGCCACTGTTATTATCTTTTAGTTTATTTTAGTCTTTCTCAAAGGAGGACAATGTGGAAAGAAACAACAACACCAGCTCACGTCTTAAAGAACATCTGATGCCTTTATTGTTTTTTTTTTGTTTTTTTTCATCAGCTCTTGCGAGATAAATATATTAAGACGTTACATAAATAAACATTCTTTCTATACACTGTTTGACAGCAGAACAGAGGATCACACCGCATCGTCTCTGCTTTGTGCAAATGCTACAGTTTTAAAGGATAAGTTCAACCTCCCCCCCACAAAAAAAAAAATGAGAATTCAGTCATTATCCACCCGTTGGGTGAAGTGTCGGTGTCCACAAAACATTTCTGGGGCTTCAGATGGGGGGGAAAAAACAACTGAAAGAAAAATAAAAAGGCTCCAAACAATGTGTCAGGTGTAATCCAAGCCTACAGGAGCCCAGAGATCCCTAATTGATTTGAAAATACATCAATGACACCCTATTTTAAAGGTGCACTATGTAGTTTAGGGGAAAAGTTATTAATTGACTGGACGTTTTACACCTAAACAAACTAAATAAACAAACTCTCTTTGTTTTCATGACTGAATAAAGTCAATAAACAAACTGACCTTAAAAGACGACACAATTTCATCCTGTTTTACTTTGTTTATATTTGGCGGACCCTGCCACCTTTCTAGGTTTAAACAGTATTCTGGGGAGGTTATTTTCCTCCGAGAACAGCTTGTTTATTCAGTTATGGAAAAAGTCTGAAGTGGGCGCACGAGCTCGACTGTTGTGACTGATGTTGGGGCTTCCAGACACTTGGATTTCACCAGAAAACCAGCATGGAGCCTTGGTTCAGTTGTTGTTGTTTTGTTTTTTTTACAATTTCAAACACGTCTCCATCTACTTATGTTGTTTAGAAGAATCCTTGCTGTGAAACTGCAGAAATCTTAAAGGGTAAGAAACTTCCCCCGACTTTCCATCAGCATGAGGATGAATAAATAATGCCTGAATATTCATTTTTGGGTGAAGTTAACCTTTTAAGAAAGCAGAGCGATGAAGCTTATAAAGTGCTCGGTTGCTTGATGGATAGTGCAGCGATCAAAGTGATGTGATGAATGATAACCGGCCAACTAAAGTGTTCTAAGTATAAATAATCAAAGCCAGAAAACACATGGTTTGCACTCACATGTGACATAATATTAATAATAACTAATACATAACTATTCAACAAAGATTCAACATTACAAAAACTCTCAGATGAGGAAAGATCTTATGAAGAGATACTGCAAACAAAGAATGTAATGAGGTTTTTCATCCATCTGAAGCACACACGTCATTTAAAAACATACAGATTTTGCATTGATTGTCACACTTGACACATAATTAATCACCTAGAAAAATATTCTCACTACCAATCTCCAGACATCTCATTTCCCTATTATTATTATTATTACCTCCTGAGCGGCCGTGGAAGTGTCCATGATTCTGGCAAAATGTGTTTGTGAACATCTTGTGAAATATTGTGGCGGTGCTTTGGATAGAAAGCTCTCAAAGCTCCTGTATAGCAGCCTCTGTATCAGTGCATGAGTGTGTGTCTGAATGGGTGAATGTGGCTTGTGTTGTAAAGTGCTTTGAGCGGTCGGCAGACAAGAGAAGCGGGACAAAAATGCCGTCCATGTGCCGTTTCAATTGACTTAACATTCTGCCTTACAGACAAAAAAAATACTGGCTTCACTGCTAGAAATCTAAATCCGTGCACACAGGTATAACATCTTTGGAAGCTTAAAGGAATAGTTTAACAATTTAGGGTTACAGTTACAGGATTCCTTTAATCTGTCTGCAAGATGTTTAATAATCAAACTGATGTTTGTTTCTGTATTTCAAAACTGAATATGTCACACAAGACTGAGGAAACGTTTTTAACGAGATGCTGGAGGTGCAAACACGAGGTTTGTCAGGATTTTCGTCACATACATTCTTATAAATAACAAAAAAATAACAGTAATTTACCCCTGAGGTATTTAGTGCAACTACTTGACACCATTGTCAGGACCAGTATGTCCACCTCCCTGTGATCCTGGTACCCGCTGTGGTGTCCCCTCCTACTCTCTGCTCTGACTCACTGTGTCCACATCTGGCCTCAGTCCTTGATTAAAACTGCCCCTTTGCCTCCTGCTGCTGCTGCTGCTGACCGCCATCCTTTAGAGGTAACTGACTGGGGTCCTCTAGAAAGGGAACAGCTGGAGAAAACAAGAGTGAAGACATCCATGTTATAATCATAATCAAGATAAAATGTATGTTTCTCTTTGATGCACTTAACCCTTAGGTTTAGTCCATTCCTGTCCACATTCACTCACCTTCACCCTCTTATCCACTTAACAACTCCCAATGTCAGCTGTCTCAGAAGAAATGCCGCATAATTTTGCATCCACTATGTGCGAAAGACTTTTAGCACCACAGTGACCACAAGAGAAGTTTTAGTTTAGCAGAAGCGAGAGTTACCTTTCATTAAGAACGCTGCCTTTCTGGTCTGTTTGGCTTCTGAAGGACTGATATCAAAACCTGACCTCTACTGTATCTGTGATGTTTTGGATTCAGAAGTCTTTTTTGTGATCAAATTCTTATTTTCTGATTGATCTGCCGGCAAACCAGCCTTTACATTTATAACACGTGACAAAAATCTTTTCAGTACATACCATCGTGGCTCTTGTGGCGGTTCCTTGACGCCGCATTTTCTACATTTGAGCCTCGCACAGCTCAGCGGACTACCACAATGGTCTGCCACTTGCGAATTGTGGTCATTCACTGATGGTTATCATTTTGCATAAGTGGGTTATTAGCAGTACTGCAGTGAGAACACTTGTGTTCCAGAGGCCTTGATGAAACCTGAGACTCTAATTACGTCGCAGGAGCACTGCGAGGGATGAAATCATTTTCCTCTTCTTTAATCTCACCTGCAAAAATTTATTTTTAGTTGTAATTGAACACAATACTGGCATATCATCACCTTTTCAACAATTCACACGCCCAGCAGATACAGAGCAACATTAGCATTTATTAGCATTTGGGGTCATGTTTCTGTCCACCTGGCGAATGTTGAATATTTACCCTTCCACACCGACTCCTGTGGGAAATGTCTGGCTTATTGTTTCGTAATGTTCACCAGCTAGTCGTTTGGTGCTAGACAGGGAGTGTGCAGTTGTTGTTTCTTTACAGCATTCAGCTACTTTTTTTTTTTGCAGAAAACAACACTGAAGAGGTGAGAGTGAACTTAACACAGACACACAGAAAAACTGTGAGATGCAAATGCTGAGGGGAACACTGAGGGGAACCACAGAGGTGACAATTATCTGTGGGTTCATGACTACAAGTGACACGTTCCACAAACAAGATCCATTGTTTAAATAAAAATATTGATTTAGCAGTTCATAATCTCACTTGTAAAACTCAATCTGCTTCACTTACGGTTCTGAAACTGCTGCGCAGTATATCTGGTCAGGAGGATCCCAAAACCCTCAATTAGAGCGAGCAAAATTCCCCCCATCATGGCAGAGCCCATCATCGTTAATGGCCCACCTGGAGAAAGACACAAATTAATTTGATGTGGTCAGTGACACAGGAAGGTGGTGTCAAGTTCATTGTGCTATACAGGCTTCCTCTTACTGCGCGCTGCTAGGATGGCCCCAGTCAGTGCACCACTTGTTATGGAGTTCCAAGGATCCTCTTTCCCTCTCAAGCGAACCAAACCACAGTCGATAGTGGAGAAGAGCCCTCCCCACACAGCAAAGCTGCCTGCAAAACCACCAAAAACAAAATAATGAGTGTTTAAGGGTTTAATGTATGATTTTGGTTTAAGGCAATGAAAATGTAATCATCAGTAATTCTGTGAAATGACTGGGCTCTAGATGCTTAAATTTACCAAACTTTTTTGCGCGTAAAGCAGTTAATATTCACAACGATTGATTGAATTGAACTTTTATATGTATCATAAACATATTCAGATTCCGAAAGCAACAATAAAAGAAACCGTTCACGAAACCTCCTCACCTCCAATCTGTGGAGCTCTTATTCTGACAGCGTTTGCACTTCCTCTCAGTCTGTGTCCGACACCCTGAAACATTAGAGCGCTGATGAATTCTGCCTTTTAAACTCGGGGAGAGTGAAAGCAAATAATAATAATTATTATCACGACGTGGAGAACTCACTGCCGGGGCATTACGAAAGCCCTTGATCGACTGGAACACCCCTCCTCCAATTGCACCCATGGTGAAAGCACCTCCACAGTCATCCACTATCCTCCAGGGACTGCAGGAGTGCATTCAAAGAGAGAGGAAGGAAATGTTAAGACGGGACAGAGTATGCAATGTGAAAAAAAATTGACACAAATTGACATAAACTGACGCTGAGTTGTCTGAATTATGGTGGAAAAATAAGTACCATAACAGAATTCACAATGTGCTACTGCAATTGTCAGTAGGGCTTCACAATTATTTAAATATTATCACAATTTTGCCAAGTGCAATATCCAAATCGAATAAGCTGCAATTTTTGGATAAAGATCAAATGTACGTCAAAACAGGATCTTATTGAAGCACTGTAGTTTATCAGGTAAAGCGTGCGCCGCATATACAGAAGCTGTGGCCTCGGCCCAGGTTTCTGATCTGATCTGTGGCCCTGTGCTGCATTTTGTCCCCCTCCCTCTCATCCACGCTGCCTGTCACTCTTCGAGCTGTGCTATCCAATGAACTCATTAAAAGGGCAAAAAACAAACAAACAAAGAAACTGTGATGATATAATGATCTTTCCCACTTATGTTCTTTTTTTTTAATTAACCATAACTTGGAAGCATAATTGTTAGTATCTGGTTGGGTCATTGACATTTAATTAATTACATCTTTACTTGAGCCATTCCGTCCATAACTTTTATTGATGCGTCCGTCTTAGCCTTCATAAATAAAGCATCTATCTATCTATCTATCTATCTATCTGTCTATCTATCTATAATACTACACCACAATGTATAATGAGTGATTAATTGCTCAACTCATTTATCGAGCAAGGGTTTTTACATTTCATAGGTGATGATAATAACAAATTAATCTTATAAAACACAGACACAGAAAACAATGCAAACAATAATGAATTAATACTTAATTGCAGCCCAATGCAGGGTCGTTAAATACACATTAATGTCAGAAATTAAGCCTACAAG